>CAUYSK010127931.1:0-99216 GCA_963575035.1 Avahi laniger
TTCTGAGCTCAGGAGTTCGAGACCAGCCTGAGCAAGAGCGAGACCCCATCTCTACCAAAAAATAGAAAGAAATTAATTGGACAGCTAAAAATATATATAGAAAAAATTAGCCGGGCATGGTGGCTCATGCTTGTAGTCCCAGCTACTTGGGAGGCTGAGACAGTAGGATTGCTGGAGCCCAGGAGTTTGAGGTTGCTTTGAGCTAGGCTGATGCCACGGCACTCGCCCCAGGCAAGAGAGTGAGACTCTGTCTCAAAAAAAAAAAAAAAAAAGTACAAGTTCCCAAGCTCTATTTCCCCAGTGTAACTATCGTGAGCAATTTGGTATATGGCTGTTCAGACACTACACTCATTATGTAATAAAAATGGAATAAAACAATCTATGCTCTTCTACAGCTGGCTTTTTGCACTTAACAAAATAAAAGAATAAAGAATGATATTGTGGACATCTTTCCTTTATATAGCTTTGCCGCATTCTTTTTAGTGACTATGGTACGTTCCACTACCTGAATGTACTCCAGTTCATTTTACAAGCCCTAATAAAGGAGATTCATAATCCAAAGTTTTTCTGACCAAAGGTGACAGGGAGAAGTTACCATCTGAACCTGAGAAGCATAGCAATTTGGCTTTCACATCTGCCACAGATTTCTGTGAAACAGAGTCTACGTGACTCTACGTGACAAAGTCAGTAGTGGAAGGGGTCACTGGTGAAATAAACCACAGCCTGCAGCAATCCAGGCCAAGGAAGAGGCACTTTTTCCTTTGTCAACAGATGTGGCCATTCCAGCCGCTGAGCGTCCGGGGAAGAGTTGGAACAGAGGTGGGGGGGATGAGTCCCCCAGCCTGGGGACTCCTGAGTGAGAGAGGCCCAGTCCAAGAGCAGAAGCCAGGCTCTGGGCCCTACCTGGTCCCAGGAACGCTGCAGCAGGCACGACCACCATATGTCATGGGCTGGCCATGAGTCCCTCAGGGTCAGTGTGACAGGATACCCACTCGTGGCAGTGGGACAATCCCCCCCCTCAAACCTCTGTCCCAATTCTATTCCTTCCGAGGCTGAGCACAGCCCTCCAGCAAGGCAAACCCCTCCTGCTTCAGAGTCACAACTGGCCCAGCACCTCCTGATCTGCAGTTTTGGGGAACTATTGTCATCACTTGCGTTGGGGTGGATGAAAGGGTCCCTGGGCACAGTCAGTGAAAACATAACCTGGTGGACAGGGCTTGGCTGAACACTCACACCAGAAGACTCGGATAAGGCCAATACGAGACCAGAGGCTCCAGATGAAAGGGGAAAACTTGGTTTTAGAAAGGGAAGTGATGAGACAGCAAGGCACCCAGGACACACGTGAAGCCAGCTCTCCCTCCGGGTGGCTTCAGTGTGGGGTGCACTGCTCCGAGCAATTGCCCACTGCTCTGCCCAGACCCCCTGTGATTCGGGAAAGCGGCTTCCCGGCTGGGCGTTCATTTCTCCAGCCGTGAAATGAAGGCTTGGACATGAGAATGCTTTTCACCGGACCCTCCTTCGCTAGCTACCACCGCCTCGCTGGTCCCAGAGAAGGGCCCACCTCTCCCGGCTCCTGTGCCTGAAACCCACTTTTTTCTTTTTGTGCTTCTGCATTTCCCACAAACTGGGCTGCCACTGTCTCCTCATTCCTACCTCGGGGTAAGAACGTCTTACTTCCCTCTCTCAGATGCTTTTCCCTTCCCATCGCATCTTGCCGTCTCCATGCTGCTTTGGGTTTCAGCAATTTCAAATTCCCTGGCTCGGAGTCAGCTCTTCTATCAGAACCAACGCGGCTCCAGACTGTTCTACCCACGTTCGATGCAGGAACTAAAACAAAGCCGGGCTTGTTCACGGTGTGATAGGCTGCAAGTTTAGGGAATGGGGGCTTCAAATCTTTTCAAGATTTTGTTTTGGCACCAGAGTGTCTGTGTTTAATTCTGGTTCTCCTGCCAGACTTGGGAAGCCGAAGTGATAATATCAACATGCGGAGAAAGGGGGCGCACAGCCCTCCATCTCCGCCCCTCCTCCTGGGTGGGTGGAGAGGAGGGCAGGGTCACGGGCGCACAGGACACACATGCTCACACAGACGCACACGCTTGCATGCACGGGCTCACGCATGCACACACTCCTTCAAACACAAACACATTCACCCACGTACACAGACACATATGTGTATACACACGTATACACACACATGCACACTGATACCTACACTCCTACAAATAGCCACATGCACACACAGTCATGTGTACACACACAAGCATATACTCACCCCCACACAGACACATATATTCACACCAAACACACACAGACTCACATATACAGACGTGTGTGCACACTGATGCACACATATCCCCAAACACACGGTCACACTCACACATAGGCACATGCTCACATTCAACCACACACAGACACAAGCACTCATACATCGAGACACTCACACATACAGATGCACATGGGTGCACACTGATGTACGTACACACACAGGCAAAGGGAGCTATGGGCTCTGCACAGCAAGAAGAGCAGAAGTGTCACAGGGTGAGCTGTCACAGCTGACTCCCAGCTCGGACCTGAGAGAACACAGTTTCTGATCACAAGGCCTCTCCGAGGGGCCCATCAATTAAGTTCAACCAATTAAGCAGACAGTTTCTATGGAGACGTTTACTTTTCTCAGCTCTGAAGTTCAGCAGCGCCTGTGTCCCAGCAGATACGAGGTGGGTGCAAGCTGTGGTCAAGCTGTAACAAAGCGAAAGGTCCGTGATCTCTGGATTACTCTGCAGATAACTGAGTTTATCTGCTTTTTTTTTTAATAATAAGACGTGGGAATGAGATGACATTAGGAGACCTAGAGCACCTAACAGATGCCCAGAAGGTGTCAGCAAGGCCCCCAAGCAAGGCCACCCCAGGGACTGTCCCCAACATCCACTCCTCCTTTACTCACACTCATCCACTCAGCAAACCATTCCCGAGGGCCAGCCAGGAGCCAGAGGTGACCCAAGGGGAAGGGTCCCCGTCCTCCTAGACCCTGCAGTTGAGGCAGGAGGCAGACATTGATCCAATAATCACACAAAGGTGTGTAAAATGACAGCTGCAGTAAGAGCCCCAGTTCTCTCATGGAGCAAGAGAGGGAAACAGCTGCCTGTCCCACGCGGTGTGGGCAGGCTGGAGGCCAGGTGAGATGGACGGGGCAAGTCTACCTACAGACTGGGCCCACGTGGGGACCCCGTCAGCTTCACTGTCATTGTCATCTACCTCTGCAGTACTCAGGATCCCGGAGAGAAGGAGCTTCAGATCATCTAAAAACTCATGATCAACACACAGGCACATTCGTGTGTACGTGTGCACATGTGCGCATGTGTGTGTGCAGCTGCAGACGTCTGTGCATGCTTTCAGCAGGAGAACCAGACTTAGGAGAAACAGGCTACTGTGAGGAATGAAGGAGATCACAAAGATGCAACGCCTCACAGGTGCCGGGCACCTCGGAGCTGCCTGATCACAGCGGCTGGTGTGGTTCGCGTGTTATTTAGTGTCCTAGTTATGCCTGGCTTCAGTCTCCCGCAAAGAGGTTCGCATCCCTCAGAGAGAAAAGAATGGCCACGAAGGTGGGAGGGGACCGGCACCCCAGCGCGGAGAGTGCGCAGGCGGGAGCCAGACAGGCGGGGTTAAAATTGGGCACTGGCTGAGCTGGGAAAGGATCAGCCAGCACCGACTCAAACCTCCTCTTCTATCTGAAGCGTCAGACCTATTTTAAATGTGTTAGATATAAAAATATGGAAAGGAGAACATTATCGTAGATGTGTTGAATAATGTTTACGAAATGGGTTGGAATCAAGACTGCTGTCTTTTCTGAACCAAGTGCACGGCCAACAGCACTTGCCCCCAGAGCTGCTGGCCTGGCCGCTGAGGACAGGGGAGTGTGGGAAACCACCAGCCCGGGTGCCAAGGTGGCCACTGCGATGTGGACTCTCCCTCCTCTGGGCTCGCCTAAGGCGTTTCACGGGACGCCTGCCCTAATCTCTCGCCCGCCTCTGCTTCCTTATGGACGTGGAGACCCGCCCTGAATCTCAGTCCACCGTGACCCTTCTGGGCAGGAAAGCAGGGTTTTGAAACCGTATCTGCTTATCCAGGGAAGACAGTATAATGTACTGGGTCTAGGAGTCCGACAAACCCCCTTTTAAATTCCACTCTGACACTGAGGACCTCGGGCAAGTCACTGATGGCTGTAAGCCTTGGTTTCCTTATCTGCAAAATGGGGAGAGTAAGACCTACTTGTGGAGTTACTGTGAGAATTAGATAAGCTTTTGTTTATTTATTTGTTTATACTCTTACCCTCCTCCAGAATAGGGTTGTGTGTGTGTGTGTGTGTGTGTGTGTGTGCACACACGCACGTATGTATTGAGCAGGGTGAGAAGAGTAGGGACAGATAAATAAAGCTGAATCAGGCATCCCATAATGACACAGAGCAGGCCACCAACACAGCTCTGTCATTCTAACACCTCCCCTTACAGAGTCTCTAAGTTAAGGTTGTTCTGCAGAGTGCTACATTTCTTACCGGTAAGATCAGATAGAACTTTCTCCCAGGGATACACTTTTTTTTGAAAATTATAAGCCCATTCCAAAATGGATTCAAATCATCTCTTTGTGATAGTGATTTAAAGCTTATTAATCACCGTAAATTATTTTGACACCCAAGTGAAAAGTCCTCTGTAACGCTTTTAGCATCCCATTTTCATTTAACATTAATTAAAGACCACTAACCGTAAAAGTATTAATAAAACCAAATTCCCAAAAGTAGCTCCCAGCTGACAAGCTTCAGCTCTGGGCAAGTTACGGGACCCCGAGCAAAACACAGGCCCTAATGAAATTTTAACCATGGAAATGTAATCAGCGTGACCGTGATAAAGAGAGAGCATTTCTCAGGGAGATAATAGATACTTTCGATAATAAATTTTATGATCATCATTAGCCTACCTCCAGCAGTTTATGGCTATTTAGCAAAAGACTTTCAAATCAAACAGCCTAACTGCCACACTTTATTGTTGTTTGGGGACTGTATTTGATTATCCTGCTACTAATAATATCGGGCCCAGTACACACATTGAGGGCGGAGGAATGTGAGGCTGAGTCCAAATGACGATCAGAAAACAGAGAATGGTTCATGTCATTCTCACAATTTATGTCCCTAAAAAGTAAATGTTGCTCACCAACTCCCTTCTGTAAGAAAGAGTGAATGTCAACTGCTCTGGCGTTTTTTATTTATTTATTTATTTATTTGGTTTAGTCTTAAACACACTGAAGGTCTGGAGCATGAGGATTAACTTTGGTTTGTTTTTTTGTTTTTTTTGAAACAGAGTCTCACTCTGTTGCCCTGGCTAGAATGCAATGGTATCAGTCTAACTCACGGCAACCTCAAACTCCTGGGCTCCAGCAATCCTCTTGCCTCAGCCTCCTGAGTAGCTGGGACTATAGGCATGCACCACCATGCTCCATTAATTTTTTCTATTATTAGCAGAGATAGGGGTCTCACTCTTGCTCAGGCTGGTCTCAAACCTCTGAACTCAAGTGATCCTCCAATCTCAGCCTTCCAGAGTGCTAGGATTACAGGCGTGAGCCACCACACCCGGCCTCTGGTGTTTCCTTAATCTTGTCTCACTGGGGATCGACTGGTTGATCACAACACCCAGCCCAACTGCTCGGTGCCTTGTGAATGGATAGAAGATGGGGTTCATGTCCTTTGGCAGCTCCATTTCTGAGGCAGCACCATGAAGCCACCACAGCAAAATTCACGGCACTGAGAGGAAGGCGCTGGAAGAAGATGGAAGCGTGCAGTCAGGTTCACGTGCTCCCGAAAGGGCTCCAGAGTGTTTGCCATATACCTTTCCCTCCTCCAGTTGGACAACCAAATGGAACCAAGAAATTTTTACTGTACATTTCAGGAACAAAAAATCACAATTGTACATCTTGAACACTTTTTGCTTTAGTCCACTGTCATCTGAAATCCTAACGACTTACTGGAACAGAGGCTGAGGCTGTAGTTAATAAAGATATTAGCTCACATTCTGACGTCACCTTTAAACACTAGGGGCTTTGTTTGTTATTATTAGACAAGGCTCTTTGGGGGTGATGAAAGAGCTCCCCTTATCTTGATGGTATAAATTTCTCATGAAGACCTATTTTTAAATTATTTTTGAGTGCTCACCACAACTGAGGACACTGTGCAGGTAGTGCCCGCCATCTAAAGCCAAGGCGCTCGTTCTAACCACTGATAACCCACCGCAGCTCCACAAAAGTCCTAGAAATCTGTACTCAGGGCCATCTCTAGAGCTGCGAGGGGAGAAGGAAGAATTCAGACGTCCCCCAACTGCGTCCTTTCATGTGGGATACATCTGCATAAAATGAATGTGGGGCCCAGATCTTTGCAGGAGAAGGAGCACACTCAGCCCTTCCTCTGGGAGAAGGAAGGATATTTAGAGATGCTAATTTCAGCTGTGAAAATGTCTGGGCCCATGAACACTACCCTTCCCAGCCACTGCAGTCACTCTTCAGTCAGGGTCCCCTGAAACACAGCTCCCCAAAACATGAAATCCCAAGAGAACACTGAGATCCTCCATTTTGACCGACAGCCCTGTCCACTTAGGTGGGCAGCGCGATCCCCTAGTGTTCTGCCCGCAGGTTTGCCAGCTGAGCAGGCAACAGTGAGCATGCAGAGCAGATGGACAGCCCCATCTGCTCACAGAAGTAATGACAGGCCAGTCCCCAGCCCCGACCAAGTCACTTGAAGACAGGACTCAATGGGCATGTGACCAATGTGTTCCTAAACCCGTCAGAACTTATCCATCCAAATAATAGCTGTTCTCAAAGAGATCACTTTAAAAGGAATTGTAATTGCTCTTTTCCTCAAAATCACTTAGCAATCCACCCTTCATAGTCAGTTCTCAAGCCACTGGTAAAAGTGAATCTTGAAGATTAAATGAGATGATTAAATAAGGAAGGTCTGCATGACTACCATAATGCTAAGTATATAGTAGGCACTTAATAGATGTTGACTATTATAATTATTACCCTTCTGACCTTTTAAGATGTGGCTGGATGCCCTTGCACAGGAAGTATAAAACTCAGTGAGTAGAGGCTGTCGGTCATCCAAATTGTTTTCCATTTTATTCCCATGAGGCCCCGGAGCACATGAGGAATAAAACCAGAGTCTTGAATTAAATAATGTCACTGTGGTATAGAGTGATGACAAGGCAAGCTTGGATCAACGTCTTCGGGAGCACAATGGACATTACACATTTCATTCTGAAATCTACCCAGTTATGCCGTGAGGGCTGAGGGGAATCATTTGGCCTCTATCTGCTCTTCCCTCCAAAGCAGGAAGCAGAGTTTCTGTGGCAGAGATAAGATCACCTGCTCACCAAACCAGCTTCTTCTTCCCTGCCACACAGGAGGGCTGCATTCCCAGCATCCCTTGCAGTTGGGTTGGAACCACATAATTTCTGGTGCTATCTTCTTAAGCCCTCTCTCCCTTTTCCAGGATGTAAGCATGGACTGGACTCTGAGGTGAAATCAAAGGATGGAGGAGGCCTGGTCACAGCTCAGAGAAAAGGCTCTTTCCCCAACTAGAGCCACCAACCAGGAATATCTACATTCGACTTCGTGTGAGCAAGCCATACAATTATGTCTTAAATTGCTGAGATTTGGGGGACTGTTATTAAAGCAGCTAGCACCAAGTATACTGATTACTATAATTCCCTTCCCACTAAAGTTCTAGGCAACTTTATTTGTATGACAGATCCAGGTGGAGAAGTAGATTAATTAAGACCTGGGTAAGGATGCCCAAGATTTTCCCATCCAAAGCAACTTGGAGCTATAAACTGCAATCCAAAAAAAAAACCAAAATGCTGCTTTGTGGAGAAGGACTGAATACATAGACAATGATGGGTATCTTTGTAGATTATCTATTTCCTACTTGCAAACTAGTTTTGCAAGCTTTTCAGATAAAAATACCAATCATGGAAACTTAACTTTAGAACTAGAAATTAGCCTTAGAGTCACAGGAAGCATTTGATTTTTCTGACCTAGAGGAAGGGTTGACAGTTTTAGACCAATGTAAGATGGGGACACTGAAGCCCAGAGAAGTTGAAGTGACACATCTGAGGTCACTAACCAGTTAGCAAAGGGGCCAGGATCCACATTCTCCAGTTCTAATCAGTTCTGTCTTCTCTCTAAAGAACCAAAGCCCAGATTCTCAAGTGAGAGTGAGATGGTAGAATCAGGTTTGTTTATTTCTAGGGCAGGCCCCAGGTGGTTCCAGGGGAATCTTTATGAACTGTATCTTTGAAACCCCATTTAATGGTTGACTCAGTATTGTCGGGGCTTGACTTAAGCCAAACAAAAACTCACTAAGGAAAATGGTGAGGGAAACAAGCAGAAGGTAAATAGCTTGTCAAAAAAGCTGCCCACCTTGTGTCTCAGGTACACTTGGAATTTCACTGCTGAAATGGCCTTGATTTGACACAGAACAAATAAGAACCATCTCTGAAAAAGAGAAGGATATTGTTCTTTTGCCAATGCTTAGGCCAGTTCAAATACTGACTAAAGTGAAGAAGACATTTTCCAAACTGTCTGTACAAAAATAATTCACATGTTGTTAGGTAGTGAGTTGTTAAGTAAGAAGACATTTTTTCAGTTGCATATGCACAGGTAATTAGAAACTAATATGGATGTTCAGCCCTGCTCCTCAGGGAAGAAGATTCATGTTAGAACAAGTGACCCAAAATGGAAACAAAGGCAGAGGAAAACTGAAAGTCCTGCAACTCCTCTTCACGAATAGGGAAGAGTAGGTGGAGTTGGACAAGGGGCCATGAGACAGTCTTGGTCTTGAATGTCTACTTGGTGGAACCCAAATCCCATCAACCCAAGGTTTGGTCTTTCACATGGAAACTGGGAACCTCTGAAACCCAGGCCCCTCTGCACGACTCACATTGCGGGGTTGAAGAATGGCCCCCAGAAAGATATACCCACATCCTACTCCCCAGACCTATAAATGCGACCCCGTTGGAAAAAGGGTCTTTGCAGATACAATTAAGTTAAGGATCTCAGGACAAGATCATCCTGGATTACACAGGTGGGCCCGAAACCCAACGACGGTGCCTTGGAAGAGAGAAGAGGTAAAGGTCACGTGAAGATGGAGGCAGAGACTGGAGAGAAGCAGCCACAAGCCAGGGGATACATGAGCCACCAGAATCTGGAAGAGACAAAGAAGGATCCTCCGTCAGAGCCTTTGGAGGGACAGTGGCCCTGAGAACACCTTGACTTTGGACTCCTGGCCTCCAGAACTATGAGAGGGTAAACTTGCAGTTTGTGTGATTTTTTCACAGCAGCCCTAGGAAAATGAGGCATGAGCCTGCTGGGAAGGGAGGCCCGTGGAATATCTGGGAAGTTCCTCAAATCAAACCCAGAAGGCACTGCTTCCTTGTAGAGTCACTGGGAGATACTCATCCATGACTCATTTATTCATTCACTCAGCAAACATTTGCCAGTCACGATGTTTCTCCATCTTCTAGTTCACAGGTTAGTGGAGAAGGGTGGGCTTGGGAAAAACTAACCAGAACGTTGGGAGAAGCAGGAAAGGGGATACGACATGGATGGAGACCGAAGTGGGGCTCAGCTACAAAGGGGTCTCCAAGAGAGGGGCATGCACGGTTGCCCACTAAGGTCTCACTAGGAATGGATAGTTTTCTAACTTAAGAATGCCAGAGTTGTGAGCAATATGCCTACTGTATATTTCTCCTCCTTCTCTTGCCTACACCCCTGACTCTGGGCAGGGAAACAGGAGTGGAGGGTGGCAAGGAGGGTGACAAGTGGTCTCTACAGAGAGCGCAAGGCTCAGATTGTCTCAAAATTCTCTCCCGGATCTTGGGTTGGGACCAAAGCTGCCATCGGCATGGTGGCCAGATGGGAACACCTGGAATTCCGCACAGTGGAAGTTGGATTCTGTCCAACAACACTACAAGCAAAGGCGCCTACCAGAAGCAAGCGCTGGCAAGAGAAAGTTGTCTTGCTCAGCTATAACAGCCCTCAATTAACTATCAAGGCAAGCAGGAAAAAATACTCCAGAAAACCCACACTTTCCACTTGGTTTTCCTCAGATTGGAAAATGAAAGGCCAGTTATAATCTGCTGAAAATAAACTGTTGAGAGAATTTACAGATTCTGAGCATGGAAGATCAAATGTTGCAATCGAAGGGAATGAGGATGTTTAATCTAACCGGAAAAGAAAGATCCACATTGCAGAACAATCAGAATTCACTCTGTGCTTTTGTGACAGGAAACCACCAAGTTGAACACTAGAAATGTTCATTCAGAAATCCAAAGTCTTGGATTTTTATGGCTTGGGTCCTTAAAAAATAATGGCAGGAGCCAGATCAGCCAGAATAGAGGGTGCAGCGTGGAGAGCAGAGAGTTGCAGATATGACGTGGACAGATGCCCACGTGACCTCCAGAGTCAAGTTCAAGAAGGGCCCAGGGTCAGCAACCCCAAATGAAATCGCACAACTGGTCAGTAGCCTTTGACTAAAACCAGTTCTGGGAAAGAGACGATCCCCTGGAAATGTTTATAACACACACTGGCTCCATCCTTTCCTGCTCTCCGGCGAGGCTGAACCCATTTTGCTCAACACAGCATTTTTAGACAATGTGGGTTTTATGGTTTTTGTAAAACAGAGGGAGGAATGAATTGCAAAACCAAATATAACTAGAAATGGCTTTGTAATTTTAAAATAAAATAAACGAAAACAGTTCAGACCAAGGATTGCCCTCCAGGAGTGGAAACCCAAACACAATCACTTTCTGCAGAAATATAGAGGAAGGAACAGAAGTAAATCCAAAGGGACTGAGATCCAAAATTTAAACCCAATAAACTCAATAGTAGAAATTAAATACAAATTATGAAAATCTTACCAACCCTAGAGGCTAGGAGTAACACACACAAAGAAATCTATTGTCCTTTCAGATTTTCATGGGCAAGCATCAAATATGGATTTTAAAAGCTTCCCAATGCTTTAGGAGTATAGACATTTATGTTGTGATAAGCATTTGTATCTGAGCAATCCTGTCTCTAGGAGCAAAAGAACTAAATGAACTGCAAATGCTTTGCAAACCCCCTGCTAAGGCAAATGGTAGATCTATCTAAATTATTCTCCTACCAGGGTAAGTGGAGGTATAAAATCTGGGTAGTCTATATTTACTTGACCCGTCTAAATGTCCAGAAGGAGAATGATTGAGTAAATTTAGAATAGCCACTTCAGAGAATGATATGCTGTCCTATAGAAGATGTTTAGGAAGCCCGTGTTGCTAAACCGAGACTGCTTGTTACAGAATGTTAAATGAAAAGCAAAATTAAAAATTGGGGTGGAAAGGAACCACCCAAAATGTTATCAGGAGCTGTCTTTGGGTGCTAGGATTAGGTGTGTGGGTTTCTTTTTTTCTATTTTCCAAATTTAATAATGTCATTAGAATGAAGAAAAAATGATTGATAGAAGCTTTTAGAAGCTTCCAGAAAAAATATGACCCTACATTATTAAATGTGGCCTTTCTTATAGGGATGCAGGCAAGAATTTACAACACAATAAAATATGGAATTCTTTCCCTAAACTCTCCTTGTTTGGGTCCCTGGGGAGCAAATTTGGAGGAAATTAATTAAGAGTCATGTCTTAGATACTTTGGGTCTGAGATCCCTGAGACATGGAGGTGACAATGCCAACTAAGTGGTTGAGTCTATAAACCTTCAATGAAGATTTTTTTTTACTTTAAATATGATAATCAGGGGACTATCTAGAGGAAAAAATACATTCAATCTTCAGTTAATGTTTCTTTTGCTCACATAAGAAATTATGATACAAAACAAAAGAACGTGGCCAACTTTCACAACTCACTTTAAATGCATTTAGGGTTTATCTTTAAGTTTCTACCCAGCTAAAATTTTACGATTCCTAGGCAAATGCAAATCAAGATTACTGAAACAGGAGTCTTGCTTGCAGGTACTAGAAACCAATAAGAGAAATTATTGGGAACAAATAGAACTGAAGAAAGGGGTAAAATAGCAGGTATCAGAGAAAGAAGAATCAGAGATCCGTCAGGAATTTGGGTAAGAGGAAATAACGACAACCTCTTTAGGGAGCAACTGCCTAAAAGAATCAACTCCAACAGCGTACATCCTTGTCCGGTGTGCAGATTCCCAGGAGTGGCCATTCCGAGTGGCTTAGAATTACCATGTGCTCATATCTTGGCCAAGAGAGGGCAGGACATCCCAACCAACGGTCCCACCAACTCTGCACATAAAGTGGGAAGATGACACATAACTTACATGAGAAGAAACGGATGCCAGGCAGGAAGATAACCACTATCCCCCTCGTCGTCCAAACCCAGGAATACGTGCCACGTTTTACACAGATGTGGCGCAAAGAGAAACCAAGAGCAATAGTTACAACTGGGTCTGTGGAGGCCCCCGTACGTTACAGCCATGTGCATAACCACTGACATGTGGGTGACTCTGCCTAATAAAGTCTGAGTATACACACTGCACACAAACCCATGGCTCAGAGCTTTAGAAAATCAAACAAGAAATTAATAACAAAGACAGTGACTTTGCAGTTATGTTTATAAGCAAGGAGTTTAAAGTTAAATGAGCCAAATAGTGAGGGGGGAAAAATAAACAACTCCTTTGAATTCAATGCCTTGAACAGCAAAATTAACAACAGAGAATTCCCATTGTACCAAGAGGCTGTGTTTTATTGACTTGTTTTTGAACTCTACTTTTGAACACAATGAAAGTTGTGTGTTGTGTAAATAAAATAAATATTTTTTTTTTCCTCTCCCAATACTACATAGAAACCTTCAGGGCAAAGTTAAAATAAAACCTCATTATTTCAGATTCTACTCATTCCAGAATTATAATAATTAGGCTTGGGCTATATTGAAGCCTGCCTTTGTACTCTCTTTGAGTAGTGGTTTTACTAAACAAATCGACAATACAAACAAGATTGCTGGGAGACATGGTTAAGGCTTCAGCCACAGCTTGCATGCAAATGACAGAGCTCCTCAGAGAGGTGTCTTGATCGTTCTGGAAGCAGAACTGGTAGGGCTTGTTAGCAGCAAGTTCAAATGTCCACAGGCCCCCTGCATTTTGTCTAAAACTCTTCTTTAATTCAAATCCTCGCCCATTCCAGTGTTTTTTTCCTCCGTTAGTTTAATCAAATATTGTTTGACGTGCTTTCTAGGTGCGGAAAAAGTGGAGAGTAAAGAACCCGTTTGCCAGCCAGCCTTAAAAACAGGCTGCTGTTTCTACCTCAAGGTGGGACAGCAATCAGAAACGGTGAGTGTGTACGAACGCCAGCAAATGTATCTAAATGAGCTCATGTCTTGAATGGAATGTAAAGTAATATAATCCTGTTACCAATATCGTAAATTATTTATAATGTACTTTAATCTGTTCCATCTCATTGGCGCATCTCATTTGCCATAGACAAACATGGCGACAACAGGGAGTGCTCACCAAACAGTCCATGTTCTCTCTTCGAGACGCGGAACATGAGCAGAAGTCATGAGTGGCACTGCCAGGTAGAGACAGGTAACAGGAATGTGCTTCCTCCAGCTTCCCCTTTTTCCCTGCCTGGGTGACTTTCAAAGCCCCTTAGTGAAGTAGCGAGAAGATGAAGAGAGCCTAAAGCTCTGACTTAGACTCTGATCTGAGTCGCCAGATGGAAGAGGGACCCTGAAGAACACCAGCATGAGATGTTCAAGGATTAAATAAATACATTTTGCTCAAGGAATCACTGAAGCTCTGTGATGAAGCCACAAAGACCTGGAGTTGTATCCGTTGCTGCGATGCAGCTTAGCCTGTTCTGACTAACACACTACCTGTTATTGTTCCCATCTCACAGATAAGAAAACTGAGACTCAAAGAAGACATACGATGTGCTGAAAATCATATTGACAGTAACTGGCAGGGCTCACAGTATAATTCAATTTCCCTAGGATCCAAATGTTAAGATGTTGCCTGACTGCATAATTAATGACCAGCTGGTATTCGATGACAATCTGTACAATTAATATGTGATGCCAGGAAAGACACTATCATTCTTAATTTGTTTGTTTAATCCATGGCCTCTTTACCCTCTTCATTTGCAGGCATTGGAGACTAGAGAGACGCTACACACCAACAAAGCCCAGAACATTTCATGAACCTCTGCTGCATTTCATTTTTCTTTGTGAAGGCTTCTTCGTAAAAATCAAAAGAGTATTGTTAGGGGTGAATGGTGAGAACAGACTTGGGAATCAAAAAAAAGTAAATATAAGTCCAATTTTTCATTCTGCCAAATTCAAACAAACATCGTTTTAATGACCTGGCAGCCCCCACAAAGTCAGCAGCCACCAGTTAAATAAAAAGCCCATTCATTTAGGAAAAGAAGTGTCAACATAGACATTTAACATAAGTCAGGTTTCCACAGCAGAGTGACCCTGTACAGGGTGACAGGCACATGTGGGCTGGGGTTGGTTAAATAGCATCGCCCAAAGTAAATGCAAGGAACATATATAACCCCCACCTCCATCCTGGACCCAACTCACACGCCATCTCAGGGGCAGATTTTAATGTAAATATGGGAACGTAGTCTGGATTTTCAAAGGTCTCCATAATTCATCAGTCTGGGAGGTAATGTCTCCATCAGTGTTCAGGAGGAATAAAAAGTAGCATCTACCAACTTTTCTTGGTAAGAAATATAAATTGGCATAGACTATCCAAAACAATCCAGCATATGCCTCGTAAAAATACGAAGCTCCTAGAAGAAAAATTAGGAATACATCTTTATGAACTTAGAGTAAGCAAAGATTATTTAGAGAGACAAACACAGAAAGCAATAAACATCAAAGAAAAAACGATTACTGAACAACGTCAAAATTTTACATTTTTGCCTGTCAATAAACACTGTTAAGAAAACAAGTAGGCAAGCCATAGACTGACTGGAAGAGAACATTTGCAGCATACATTTCTGATAAAAGACTTGATTCTGGAATATGTAAAGAATTCATATAACTCAATAATAAACAAACAACCCAATAAAAAATAAGCAAAAGATCTGAACAGACGTTTCACCAAAGAAAATATTCAAATGGCCAATAAGCCCATGGAAGAGTACTCAACATCATTAGTCACTAGGGAAATATAAATTAAAACGACAATGAATACTGTTACATACCCACCAGAATGGCTAAAATGAAAAAGACTGCTAATACCAGGTCTTGGCAAAGATGTGGAACTATCAGAACTCACATGCTGCTGCTGAGGTATTCGATGTTACGGCCACTTCTGCTACATCGTTAAATAGACATCTATCCTATGACCCAGCAGTCACCTAAGTATCTATCCAAGAGAAAGGAAAATACATGTCCACAAAAAGACTCATTCATAGCAGCTTTATTCATATAATTACAAACTGAAAACCACCAAGTGTCAATTAACAGTAGAAGAGATAAATGAATTGTGAGAGACTCATACAATGGAATACTAGACACCAATAAAAAGCTTCAAATTGCAGATACACGAAACAATATAGATGAATTCCCAAGACATTAAGTGCTGAGTAAAAGCACTGTGTTGAGTGAAGCCAGATACAAAATAGTATATACCAGATGATTCCATAGAGTGGGGAGGGGGAGTAACTGGGAAAAGGTACAAGGATACTTTTTGAGATGATGGAAATATTCTATATCTTACTAGGGGTCTGGGTTACACAGATATATGCATTTGTCAAAATGGATAGAACACGTAAAATCTGTGCATTTCAATATATACAAATTATACTTCAATTTTTAAAATGCATTGGAGAAAAAGTATGTTTTCTATATTAGGCCAAGGCTAAGGACAGACCTGTAAGAGAAGTCTAGAAAGAGTAGAGGACTCAATCCTACCAGAAAACAAAGGCCTCATCCAAGCCAGGGGAGGTGGCAGGGAGTTTCTCCTCAACTAATTTGCAGTCTTAGACCAAGACCAAGAATATGATGATGATTTTAACCAACCCACAAATCACAGTGATTGCACATCTTTGAAGGCATTGGATAGACTGTGGCCAGCGTCAGACATCCCCTGTGTATGCACCTTTTCACATCTTCCCGTTCAACCTTGTACTCTAGGTACCACCGCAATGACCTCAGCCACGGCAGCCTGCAGTGCCTGACCACGCCCTTAGCTCAGAGCTCTCACTGCCTGCCTCGGTTCTTCTCTGATGCCCTGGGGTGGGACCCAGCACATGCATGTGCCTCCAGGAAGTGCAAGGGAGTTAAGAGCCCCTGGGACCACCTTGGCGAGTGCCAGACAGAGAACTGGCAGCCAATGTGTCCCTCTACATCACTTGTGCAGGCAATTCTAAGTGCACTTCCTCAGGCTGCTCAGAAGGTCCCTTGGGATGGAGCGTCAGTCACCCACACAGTGGTCAGTTCAGTCACACATCCTGTTGCTGACCTGCCCGCCTTGCCTTTGCCACTCCTGCTCCCTGGGACCACTTTTCAAATAAACCATCTGCAGGCAAATCTTTGTATCAGGCTCTGCCTTCAGGGGAACTAGGGCTAAGGCAGGTTTGTGAATGTATAGACATCCACGTCTACATGCACAGATGCCTCCCTGGGTGCTGAAACCTTGTATAACACAGGCCCCTGTTTGACTGGCTGCTTGCCTGGAATGCTGTCCCTTGTATAAACTACAATGAGACCGATGGTCTCCTGCTAAGAGAATCAGCTCTTGCTAAGATACACACCTTGATAGGAAACATAGCAAGAAGCATTGCCCAGTGTCCACTCCAGAACCAACCCCTCTCTACCTAAGCAACGAGCCCATTCCTGGGCTGAAGGCAACCCTGGGAGGGTTAGGTCACTGGGCTTCTACCATCAATTCTGCTGCTGACTAATAACTGAGTGAGGAACATAATAACATAATAGCACCTGCCTTGTCAAAGGCAAGACTCAAAACTTGCGGTTTTTAATTTTTAACACATTGGCTGCCACACTAGAAAAATTTTTTTTCCCCTGGGGCCACAGTGTTTTATTACAAAAATCAAATAAAAACTTCAAAAACAAAATGATCCTTTCTAATTTAATGAAAAATTTATTTTTTTATTATTTTCTGTGCGTGAGTTATATGCAACTCATGCAGCACCATAATCAATTTTTATGCTGCACACCACTTGAGTTGCATGTGACTCACGACATACTTATTGAATTTGTTTTGGAGACTTGAGTCGTCACATGCTTCACGATGCCTGGGGCTCAAAACTAGCATGAGTACAAAACACCTCACATGGCAGTTAATGTGTTAAATGGCTATTTTTCTCATATGCAGTGAATTATGGTAAAATATCAAATATTGAAAGAACACTAACAGTGGCAGGCACCAGCGGTGTTTCTGGTTGCATCTCTTGTTGGGCTCCATGGCCCTGCCAATCCTCAACCACCACCAGAGAGCACAGCCTTGCGGGCTCACTAGCCCTCCTTCACTCATCTGCTGTATTTACAGTATTTACACGCCTGCAAGCAAGGAATTTCGCCCTTTGTATTTCTGTCTTTCTCCTGGCCAGTGACTCACTTTTTTTTTTTTTTTTGACTTAAAAAGACTATTTAGTGAAAGACAGTGTAAATATGACAAAACCCCTTCAGTAGGGATAGTTCGTTAAAATCAAAAGGCTTGTTCCAACAGGTTTTCAGCTGAATTGCTTAATGTATGTTTTATGAAACTACAAGGCATCTGCCAACGTTTAGCCAGAATGGCGGGTTGGTGCGTTGGTTTTCCTCTGCAGGGAAGATTCAAGAAAATGGTAATGGGATGTGAGGGCAATTACTCAGAAGCGTGTTGATGAAGGCTGGAAAACCAGATGAGGAGCTATTAAATCTGCTAGAACTGGAGCCAGGCTGTAACTGTGCGTAGAGACAGGCAGGCTCAGGCTCTGTGGAGGCACGTTGAGATCAAGGCCGATGAATTCGTCAGCCCGGCTCTCAGTTCCAGTCTCACCCCGGACGCAGGCAGCATCAGAAGCACAGAGAATCCGGCAGAAATGCAATTTATATTTTGGAATTCCGGTGTATGTGGAGGAGGGAGATGAAATGCATCCCGGCTTTGATTGTGTTTTCTCTAGTTTACAGACTAAAGAGACTCTGCATTTCATGACAGCGAAATAGGATATAGATCTTTACTGGGAGGAAAATCTACCATGAAGTGCACAAATAATTGTTCACAGCTTCAGCTGTGCAAACTTAAATAGTAAGAAATGCTCACGAGTGTGGCATCCGAGGCTGTCCACATCTGACGCCCGCCCCTTTCCAGCCGCCTTCACCAAACAAGCACACGTTCCAAACTTTCGAGTTCCCTGCTGCTCCCGGCACACACCAGGCGGTTTCATGGCTCTGTGCTTTCTGTCATCCTTCCCCTCCACCCTGAAATGCCACTCCTGGTCCCCTCATCTTTCACAACACAGCTCGCGAGTCAGCTTCTCTAGGAAGTTTCGCACCCAGACTTTTCCATTTGAACTAGATTCGGCCCGTTCCTCTCTGGGATTCCCGCCGTACCCTGTGCTTCCTTCCATCTTGCACCCCAGAATGTCTGGGGGTAGAAGCTGTGTCTGACTTCTGTCTGGACCGTCATTGCGTATACAATACTGGGCACATGATATGTTTTGTGACTACAGGAATGAATACTATACACGGCAATTTGATGACTTGAGAAAGTGAGGAAATATGGGAGGATTGCTGCCCTGGAAAACATTTGGAAGAACTCGGGGCTGCATTCGTCTAGAGACTCCAGAGTACTGCGCACAAACCCCGATAAAGCCATGGAGAAAACACATCCTGCAAAATCACAAAGGCTTCCCCTATCCAGGGAGCCGATGCAGACACGGACTTAATCCACAGGCTGAGCCGTGTGCCACTTCTCATTTCCTGATTAAAATGCACACTGGATTTCCAGAAGAAAAGTGCAGCCGAACAGATGAACGAGGAAGATAAGGGAAATCCATTCGGATGGCACACAATGCAAGCTCCTCCACTTTGGACTTCACTAACTTATGACAAACTTCCTCCTGGAAGGATCTGGGAGGGAAACTGCACTTAGATCCTGAGATTAACCTCTCTCGGACTCTGAAGGGCGGTGTTAGAAACCACAAAGTTCCTAATAACTCAGGGATCCACAGACCCCTTAATAATATTTCCGTTTCTTCCTGTCTTCCTCTTAACCAGATAATGATTACACAACAAGCCTTATTCAAAGGCGCAAATTTTACCTCGAGCAAAATTCGGAGGTAGACTAGGGAAGGAACTAGCACAGAGAGAAGAATATAATTTAGAAATACTTTTCCTCCTACGTGGGGAACAACTAGTTATTCTGTCATTGTTAAAAACAATGGTTTCTTGCAATTCATCAAAGAGAGAAATCTGAGCACGCCAGACCTCTTCATTACCCCTGTGGCCCAACAAGCTCCTAAAGGCGAGGCGGCCGGTTTGTACCCGGGCCAAGGGATTCGGGCCCCGCTCTCCACAGGGGAGCGAAGGCTAAATCAGCCGGAAAAAGGTAGAGCGGCACAGCCCGTTGAGCACGAGTGCAGACAAGCGTGGGTAATTTTAACTCCCGATACAGCTGGACTGACCACTGAACTGTCACCTCATATCGAGCCTGTAACTGAGAAACCACAATTATCCTTTTGAGCACATTTACGAGGAGACACGGGGAGCCCGAGGCGCTATGGGTGAGACTATTTAGAACAGGTGGATGGGGCAGGGAGTGAGGACTGTCACATGTGCTTCCCTGCGGGGACCAGAGGGGGAAGCCAGAAGGCCGGCTTCACGGCAGCCCTTACTATAAAAGGGACAGAGCAGAGCAGAGGATGGGGTGAGGAGGGGGAAAAAAATAACAATGGAGAAAGGCAAGTGGCTTCTTTACCCGAGTGCCAGCAGCTTCCAAGCTCCAACCCTGGTAAGTCTTTAAGGCCAAAGAGGTAACTCTGAAGTCACAGAACAGCCTTGTTTCTTTTCTTTTATTTTTTCCCTTGCACAGGAAAAGCCAGCCCCAACTAAATCTGACCGCCCTCCTTTCCAATTTCTAAGCTTTAGGCAACAACACATGATTTTATCTATAGCTCCATCCAGTATTGAACTACAACCCCAGAATGTGATATGTATTTCTGACGCTTGCTGACATGTTTGGGATCACTAAAATAATGAATCATTTACATTCTGTGAATTCTTTTAAAACTTTTCCAAAGCAATAATTCATGAAGGCTCCCCGCCCCTCCTCATTTTGAAAGCACAGATGAGTCCTGTTTCTAATTGTCCTCAGCAACTCCCAAGTTTCTATTTAGAAAGATAATTAAGTGGTAAAATTCTCTGTTGCTTTCACCATTACAGGATTTTCTTACTAGTTCTTACTTAAAAACACTGGTAAGTGAACATCTCCACAGGTATTACCTTGATCATAAATACAATTTTTTGGCAATTTTGGATTTGGGGATTGATAACCCAGGGCGCTGGTGTATTTTACATAACTTGAGGACTTCAATTTAAAGCATTCTCGAGGCGTGGCCAAAGATTTAGGCACCAATTTCTACAAAGTCAGATATCAAATGTCTACTGATGTCAGATGTTAAAAAACTCAAGTGACCAGAGGAGAGGTCAATTCTAAGCGTGTGTCATATAGAATTAGATAATCTACAGGAACAGGAGAAATTTCTAATGCCAAGGTAGGTACCAAGTGTTGAGGCAGAATAAATAGGTAAAAAGAGGCCGGGAGGAGAGATTACAATATCAAGAAAATGATGCAGGCCCGGACCGTACACTCAGAATGTGTAACCTGGAGCCTCCTCCTTCCCTGTTTTCCTGCTCAGCTCTCCCAGGGAATTCCACGTTAAGGGAACAATACTTCCCTGACTTGAGGTCAGTGAGCAAACAGGATCCATTTGTATGGAGCTTGCTTTGTTTTATTCTGTGAAGCCAAGAGTGTCTGTATTCACATTTAAAACAACAAAATCATCTTTCATAAGATGTTTTCTCCTTCAGACAGGACAAGAGAATTGAAGTATTATGTTCAGCATGGAATTTTGGCCCCTTCCCTTTTGACCTCCACTGACAAGGCCCTTTGTGCCTTTTACCCAATGTCAGTAGTTCTCAAACCGAGCTCTCTGGACCTGCAGCATCGGCATCCTACAGGAACTTGCTAGAAACGCTGATTCTCAGGAACCCTCCCCGTGCCCGACTGAAGCAGAAACTCTGAGGACGGGGCCACACGGTGCAAGTTTTCATAAATTGCCCTGTGATGCCGATGCTCGCTGAAGTGTGAGAACCATTGCTGTACATGAACCAGCTCCCGTGGGGCTACTTCTGGCCACAGCGAGGCAGGGAGAGAGAAGGCCCCACGCTACACTCTTAGGTAAACGCTAGCAGTTGGCTTTCTCCCTTTGGTGTTCATAGGTCCGCCTCATTCTTCCCATTTATTTGATGGGCACGTGTTTAACACAGAACAATGTTGCTCTACGAACAGGGTGAGCATCTCAGGCTAAGTTTTTTTAAAACAATTTTTTTTAGCCATTTCAGGTAACAATCCACCACGTGGCCCACAACACCCAGCGCTCTGGTGAATGTTACAATTGTTTTGCAGACAGGAAGTGACTGCAGTATTAACACTATCCAGAAGCGAGTGGTGATAAACTCTGGCACCGCTACAAAAAGCAAAAACCAGACTCCGAGAGACAGAGAGTCAGAGAATACATTCTGCAGTTGAGAGGAAAAACCCACGCAAACTCAAAACAAAACCGGTTCAAGTAAACCTCGTTCCTTGCCATCTATAAACAGAGTGAGTTCAAGGGAGAATCTTTTGGCCCCAGCAAGAACCATGGAATGAGATAAGATGTTTTCTCCTTTATTTTAATGCGGGGACTGCATCGGCGCCCCATTGTAAAGGCATTTCAAATATCCATTAATGATTTAATTGACTAATTCCCATCTTCCCTGATTGCCATGTTGGGTTTATCTGTGTAGAGCTTCCTGCTATTATCTTAAGTCTCTGGCAGCTTAATGAAGGCTGTGTGTCGGCAAACACTATTTTTTAAAAATTGGAGGATAAACTTACAAGGAGTAAACGTTCCATTAGATGCTGAGAGGTCACTTGTGCCCCAACTTGACTTGGATGCCTGACACAACTGCTTCCAGGAGTCCACGTGGCTCCAGGCGACAGAGCCATTAAATCCTGTTCACAGAGGACTTTCCTCTTCTTGCTTGAAATACAAACTAGTTAATGAATTTACCTTCTTCATGCCCCAGGTACCGGTCAGAATACCCAACATGACATTCTTTTGTCTGAATATTTTTAAATCTCTGTCACGTAGAAATCCTATAGGAAGTCAGTATTTTGTTTTGTTTCTCTTAAAAAGGAACACTCGCTTCCAGTCTGTTGTGACATATCTGAACTGTGAGACCTGGCTGTGTTTTCCAGGAGCAATCATTGAAGTTCTTTCTAACCCAACCAAACTCCTTTTAACGAGTTCAGGAGAATCAGTGTGTTTGTGTTGGCTTGCCGGGCCACAGAGGCACGCACACTCAGCTGGCCCAGGCACGGATCCACAGCCGGGGAAGGCATTAGTGTCTTCTGCATATCTACCCCGCGAGCTTCACGGCCAAGACCAATGCCAGGGAGTTCAAGTGATTAGTGGCTTTAGGGAAACACATGCCAACAACCCAAGAATCAACGTCCCCAAGGAAAGGTCAATAGGCCTCTGTGTTGTAATGAATGTAACAAATATTTAAATAAGGATAATATAAAAATATGTTCAGTCAATTTTGAGGTATTTCCAATTACTTGGCTTTCACTCCACTGAATGGTTCAGAAATGCAAACTTGAATTCTGCTGACTTGTCAAGCCATTCCACTTCTATTTTCCTTCCTTCTACGCGCCTTTCAATCACATTTTACAGTCCCTTCCAAAAGGACCACAAAGTATAGCACCAGAGATAGTCTCAGTCTATTAAGCGGCTGCATACAGTGTTGTTTTATAGCGCAGGGAACATGAGCCAAGCTTTTGTACAACGCAGAGAAAAAGTCAAGGTTCTAGACAGACTGGTCTGGGCCAGGGTGCATGGCCAGGCCCTGTTCAATCCAACTGTCAGAGCAGCTTCTTCCCTTTCCCAGACATGAGTCCTACAGGAATGAAGATGAGAACCTCGCTGAATTTAGAATTGCAGTGTGTCTCAGCTGGGGGAGGGGGGCCCAAGAGATGCCCTGCATTAGCCCCAGGAAGCAGAGGCAGGGCCAGATAAAGTGGATGGCCTGAGATTCTCAGGAGCCGAGAGGAAGAACTCTGGCCTGTTCTCCTTCCTGCCCACTCTGCACAAGGCACTCATGCATGTGTCAGTTTAGTTGTAAGGGAGCCTCGAAGCACGGTGGGGCCCTGGGAAATAATCCCAATGTCGTCTCTGGGTAGAGTGAAGTATGTGGGGTTAGGGGGAGGTGCCAGGTGGGATGTGCTCCACAGACAGGCGGTTGTACCCACCTCTGTTTCCAAAACCAACAGGCAGCAGGGCTCCCCTCCTAACATTTTACCATGAAAAAGTTTCCATTGGCGCTCCGGCACCACTTCCCGGTCATCGGCTGCATCCTTGCCATGAAGCCCGTTGGTCTCTCAGTGAGGATAGAAAAAGTGACAGCCTTTAACTGCAGTTCTTCTTTCAACTCTAGTTGTTACCATTTATTGAGCACATACTATGCACCAGCACCTACAGAGGTACGTTTCCTCTTTGCTCCTTGCAACCCCTCCGTTGGATAAATTTTGTAACTGCTCTGTAAGTATTATTATATTTGCATTGTATCACTATTATATTTTTGTTCTTTGTTTTCACTTTAAGTTTCAACAAGAATGGAAGTTCCACAGAGAGGTGACCTCACCTCTCTTGTTGACAATTCTATTCCCAGCACCTAAAACAGTGTTTTCCACATACAGTAGGTATTTAACAAGTGCTTGCTAAATGAATGAAGGAATCCTCATAGGTGAGGAAGCTGTCTTAGGGAGGTGAATTAACTTATTCAAGACCATCCGACTAATTAGAGGAAAAGGTGCCTTTCAAATACAGGTATATTTTATAAAGATAATTAGATACAAAGATGTGCTCATGATAAAGGTAACTGGAAATTCAAGATTCTCAATTATTCTACCCAAGGCCCACACAACGCAGGTGTGCTTACTTAAGAGCCCTGACCTCTCTGATCCCTGAACTTGCTGTAGTGAGAAATAACACAATTTAATACTTTTAATAGATGCAGTATTCTACCTTAATGACATGTTTCTACCACTCAGGAGACTGGTAATTTGTTACGAAATAGCATCTACTACTACTGACCTTACTTGAATGACGGAGGCTAAGTCAACACCAAAGCGATAGGAAAAACATGAGTTCCTCAGATGAAGCCCATACGCTGACAAAGTCCAGGTGCCTGCCCACAATAACGAAATGGATCGTTATTGGAAAATCTGCTAAATACCTAGAATTACGACCTTCCACAGTAGTATCATCGTTAGAAATGTTGACATAACAGAAATTGATTAGGGAAAGAAATAACGCCTGCTTGGGGAACTGCTAATAGGCTGCAGGTTCATGAACATTTACTGAACAAAGGATCTTTTCCAGATGCTGAGTGTCTTCACAGAAAAAAATAATCACTGAGGCTGAAACCTGCAGGATGGAGGACGTGGCTTCGTATAAAATGGAGGTGGGAAAATACCAGATCCAAGGTTTTTCTGAAAACAGGACCGATACACCAGGATCATTGTAACCTAAGCTTAAGGCAAGAGTTCGAAGACCTGGCCCGTCAGAGGCCCCATAAAATGCTTATTTTTAACTTTAGGAGGGGGTAAAGGCCACCTCAGAAGAAAAGTCACTGACTTTCAATTAATCTGCTTTGTACCAAGTTACAAATAAAATTTAAGGAATCTAACAGCCTTTTAATGAAAAAAATAAATCTTCAGAAGTTATTATCTAGGAAACCTGGACATTGTCTGAGGACCAAGTTGCCTGTGACAACTTACATTTGCCTGGTGGGATTGCCAGGGGGTCAGATATCAGCCCATAAAGTTGCTCATATGACTGATGCAGCGTGATGGGAAGAAAAGCATCCATCAAAGTTGGAAAGTCTGTGTAGGCAAAGTGGGTGGGGGGTGGGAGGCCTGCTCCAAAGCCTTCATTCTGCAGAGTGTCTCCGTGGAATTTTTATACAGGCTACAAGGGGAGGCCAAGTAAAACCAGGTGCTAAGAACAGTTAAAGACTGGACCTCTCTAAATTAAGGACATAGACCGCTTCCTTCCTCCAAATCGTAGCAACCGGAAATTTAGTTCTTTCTTTCAATGGTGACTTCAAAGTTTAAAAACCTCTCATTTTAAGCTGTCCACGTTAGGTGATGAACAAGAAAATAAAGATACATGGACAAATATGTATAAATGTAGAGTCATTTTGTCTTGCTTTCTGCATTTCAAAGGCAGGTAGATGGCTGAGTTTGTCTCATGCCTGGGTTCATGGCTAATATCACCATCGGCCGGTTTACTCTCCTCTCTTACTATTACACATTGCCTTCCTTTTTTTGTAATCTGTTACTGCCATCCCCTCCTCCCACAGGCAACAGTTCTAACACATTTTTATGTATCCTCAAATGTGTAAGTATCTCTATAAAATGTAGAACTGTTTTGTGTGTGTTTGTAATTTAATTGACACAAACAGCATTGGGCTAAGGACAATACCTTTCTCCCTTTTTAAATTCAGTGCTCTGTTTGAGAGATCTGTCCCTGTTGCTGTGAATGCATCAGTTTTGTGGCCCCTGTCTACTGGGTCGTATTCCCTGATGCCCACCCACTGCATTCTGCAATTTCCCCTCCAGGGACACGCAAGTTAACTCCATTTCCCCATGACACAAACAGTAGGCAGCAAACGTTTGCATCCATGCTTCCTCTAGATGTATGCACAGAAATTTTCTGAGGTCATCCACAAGTGGGATTCTGCATCTCTACCATAAACACTCACATCAT
The DNA here is from genome assembly GCA_963575035.1 of Avahi laniger. Classification (NCBI taxonomy): domain Eukaryota; kingdom Metazoa; phylum Chordata; class Mammalia; order Primates; family Indriidae; genus Avahi; species Avahi laniger. The sequence goes on from CAUYSK010127931.1 coordinate 26,093, forward strand.
TTAAGCCAGCCCTGCCTCAGTTGTTCTGGATGCCTGACAAGTTCCCTTTCCCACTAGTAGGTCGCAAAGGTTCCTGTTATCCCACATACTGCCAGACCATGGATATAAATTGCATGTAATTTTTGCCAATTAAAATGAGTACAGAATGTTATCCCATTCTTAATTTGCATTTCTCTGAATATTGCTGAGTTTGAGCATCTCTATATATATGCTAGCCATTCACATTTCCCTTCTGTGAATTGCTGTTCATATCCTTTGCTCACAATTTTCTTGAGTTTTCTTTTTCTTGTGTATGGGCAGAGTTCCTTGCATTCTAGATATTGGTCTCTCTTTGGTCCTGGACATGGCAAATGTATTTCTCTGATCTCTCATCTGTTAACTTTTTCTATGTTGTCTTTTTTAATACAAAACTCCTTAAGTTTTGTGTAATCAGAATCGTCGATTATTCCCCTAATGGTTTGTTCTATTCAGGGCATGTTAAAGAAGTCCTTTCTTTCCTCTAGAATTCATATATTCTTCTATTACATTCTAGTTTTACTTCTCACATTTAAGTTTTCCATTCACCCAGGTCTACTTTGTACACAGTGCAAGGTAAGGCTCTAGCTTTTTCTGTGTATAGTGGGCCAGCTCTCTCAACGCTTTTATTAAGTATTAATAATTTGTCCTGTTGCCCATTGACCTTTATGACATCAAGTTTCTGCATATATCAGAATAAGTCTATGAGTTATTTCTGTTCAATGGGTCCATTTTTCTGTTCTTGTACCAAAAGCACACTATTTTTATTTCCATAGTTTTATACTATGTCTTAATAGCTGATAATGGAAGTTTTCTTTCTTCTTTTCCAAAGTAACATCGCTATTCATGGACCTATACACTCCTGTACATAAAATAACTTTGTCACATTCCTAAATCCTTTAGAATTTTGGTTTGGATCACACTAAAATTGTCAACTATTTTAGAGAGACTTGACATCTTTATAATGTTGAAACATCTCATTCATATATATGATGTAATTCTCCATTGATTCATATTTTCTTAAAATGCTATCCGTAGAAATTATGTCTATTCCTTGTTCATTTCCATATGTTGTATAAATTTTGTTGCAACTATGAAGGCACCGTGTTTTCTGTCTGTTTTCTGAGTGGTTGCTGGTGTTACAGAGAGATACTGTTGATTTTTATGAGTTGATCTGTGTCTTGTAATTTCCTAAGCTCTCTTATTCTACTCTTTTTTCTGTTGATTCTGATAGATTTCTATTTAGATCATATCATCAGTAAATGATCATTTAATACTCTCCCTCCCAATCATTAGACTGATATTATTTTGTTTTTATCTTATAGAGTTGGCCAGGACCTTTGATATTATATTAAGCATCAACATATGTTCCTAATATTAAAAAAGATGAATTCAAAGTCTAAAGTATGTCATCTGCTATAGGTTAGGGGCATAAATCTTCACCACATTAAGGAAGTTCCCTTCTGCACATAGTTTGCTAAGACATTTTAACATAAATGGATGTTGAACTTTATAAAAATGGTTTTTTAATATCTATTAAGATGGTCAAGATTTTTCATTTTTGGATTAATGTACCAATACATTTTCTGAGGTTGAACCATCTTTGCTTCTCTAGGCTAACCCCTCCATGGCCATATGTTACTTTTACCCTTTTATATTTGCTTAGCTAATATTTCATTTTGCATTTTTTACGTCTGTGTTTGAAAGTTAAATGGGCCTTTTGTACTATTTTTGACAGAATTTGGAATCAAAAATACAATAGTTTCATAAAATGATTTCCAATGTTTCACCATTTTTCTGTTTCCCAGAGGGTAGAACTTACCTATAAAACCACTGAGTCTGGGGCGTTTGTGGAAGAAAAGAGCTTGATTGTCATTTTAACTTCATTATTGCTTATTGGTCTATTAAATTTTTCCAGTTTCTCATTCACCAATTTTGGCATTTTATATTTTTCCAGAAATGAATTTTCATGGAAAACGTCTCATGAAAGTTTCCATTTCACGTAGTTTTCTAATCTACTAATGGCTAGTTTTTCATAATATTCTTCTATAATATTTTTCTCAGCTGTGTCTATTTTATTCCTCTCTTTTTTGTTCTGTATTTTTGTTATTTGTCTATTTTCTCTTTATCCTCATCCTTCCTGCTGGAAAGAAAGCACTTCTCTTATTGATGTTTTCGAAATACTAGAATTTGGTTTTGTTAATCTTATTATTTTTAGTGCATCTTAAATTTTTATCATCAATGTATAATGTCTCCACTTCTTGTTCCTTTGGGTTTGTTCCTTTTCCAACTTCTCTGTTTAAACCTTAAATAATTTGTTTTTAGTCTTCCTTGTTTTCTAATAAATGTATCTTAATGCTATGCGTTTTTACTAATTACTATTGTAGCTGTCTTACAAATTTTGATAGGTAGTTTTTATAAAATGTCTGTTCAGTTCTAAGTATTCCATAATTTTCCTTATGATTCCTGTTTTAACCTGGGGTTATTTAGGTTCCAGATGTATAGTCTCCTTTTTAATTTCTTTTGAGACATTGATTCCTCATTTTATTACGTATTTATCAGAGAACATATTCTGCACTAAATAGGATTCTTTGGAACACAGAACCTTCTTTAGTGGCACAGTAAATGGTGACTTTGTTTTTCGAGACAGAGTCTCACTGTGTTGCCTGGGCTAGAGTGCCGTGGCATCAGCCTAGCTCACAATAACCTCAAACTCCTGGATTCAAGTGATCCTACTGCCTCAGCCTCCCGAGTAGCTGGGACTACAGGCATGCGCCACCCTGCCCGGCTAATTTTTTCTATATATTTTTAGTCATCCGATTAATTTCTTTCTATTTTTAGTAGAGACGGGGGTCTTGCTGTTGCTCAGGCTGGTCTCGAACTCCTGAGCTCAAACAATCCGTCTGCCTCGGCCTCCCAGAGTGCTAGAATTACAGGTGTGAGCCACTGCGCCTGGCCTGCCACATGCCCTTTGACAAGTTTGGGGCCTGATTTTGATCCAAAGATCACCCAAGAAATGGTATTTCTGGATGGTTTACCTTGAAATACTCTACTTCCTCTTTTATTTTTCTTCACTCAGGAATTTGGCCTCTATGATTGCAAGGAAAGGCTATGCTCACTCAAAATCCTCTCCCTGACCAGGCACAGTGGCTCACGCTGTAATCCTAACACTTTGGGAGGGGCTGAGGCAGGAGGATCACTTGCAGCCAGAAGTTCGAGACCAGCCTGAACAACATTAGGAGACCCCCATCTCTACAAAAATGAAAAGAACTAGCTGGGCGTGGTGGCACACACCTGTAGTCCCAGCTACGCAGGAGGCTGAGGTCGGAGGACCGATCCCTTGAGCCAACAAGTTCGGGGCTGCAGTGAGCTATGATCGCACCACTGTACTCCAGTCTGGGCAACAGAGCGAGACTCTGTCTCTGGAAGAAAAAAAAACCTCTGCCTGCTTAAGGAGATTTGTGGACTCACCTCCTAATGTCGCTCACTAATGCTGCCTTAGCACGGCTCACTCAGCCTGACGATGAATTGAAGTTACTTTGGTGATCATTTCTACCGTCTTTGCTTTTTTTAATGATCATGTCTTACGGCAGACTTTTTAAAGATTTGGCGCCTACTGGCTAGTGACCTCTTTGTCCCTTTACAGTTCCCTATCAGCAGAATCCGTACAATCCCCGGAGCGGCTCCAATGTGATCCAGTGCTACCGATGCGGAGACACGTGCAAAGGCGAAGTGGTTCGCGTGCACAACAACCACTTCCACATCCAGTGCTTCACCTGCCAAGGTAGGAAGCCCAGCGGCCCGCTCTCTTCTCAGACGCCTGACCACGCTCTCACCTGCAGGACACGCCACAGGGGTAGGAAGAACAGACACAGGCAGCTGGGATATCTACAAAGGCCTAACGAGACTTCCCTTGAGCCTCTTCGTAGCAGATTCTCCCTTAAGCAGTGCGGAGTGAAGGGGGAGCTTAGAGTGAAGGTAGTGTTGGGATGTCGGGGACAGAGGGAGCCTGGTGACCCCAGAGGGGTAGGTGCTGACCCAAAAGGCAAAAGGCCATCCTGCAAGCTTAACTTGAACATCTGAAAAGACTCCTGGCTCGTGCCTATAAATTCATTTGCGAGCGAATGAAAGTGCAAGCCATTTTGGCTGAAATTCAGCATGGTTCTGAGATGAGTCTCTATTCTATGACAGTGTGACAATCCTCAAAGGCTACATTTAACAAGGGAGAAAGAAGAGATATTCTGGCCGGGCGTGGTGGCTCACGCCTGTAATCCTAGCACTCTGGGAGACTGAGGCGGGCAGATCTTTTGAGCTCAGGAGTTCAAGACCAGCCTGAGCAAGAACGAGACCCCGTCTCTACTAAAAAAACAGAAAGAAATTAGCTGAACAACTAAAAATATATATAGAAAAAATCAGCTGGGCATGGTGGCGCGTGCCTGTAGTCCCAGTTACTCGGGAGGCTGAGGCAGGAGGATCGCTTGAGCCCAGGAGTTTGAGGTTGCTGTGAGCTAGGCTGACGCCACGGCACTCTAACCCAGACAACACAGTGAGACAAAAAAAAAAAAAATATTCTAACTTTGGTAAGGTTTGTAATTTGGGAGCTACGATTTCCTAAACAAGGTGGCTAACTCGCAGCAGGAAGGAAGGGGAACTCAGCAGAAAGGGCAGAGAGAGCCCCTGGGCCCAGAGCAGCACCCGCTTCCCCAGGGTCCCTGACCCATACCTCTCCAGGCTTTACCTCTTGACCTCTTTTTCCAGGCTTCTCTGTTCCCCAGAACAGACATTCTGACATTGGATTGTCCTGTGGGTTTACAAAATGTGTGACCCAAAATCCCTGATGATCTTACGTTTGCCCTTATCAAGTTTGAAGGATACTTTGCGTTTGCTTTTCCCTGTGACTGCCCGTCAGATACTTACAGCCAGGTCCTCCCTATGTGAAACTATTAATATATCTCAGGTCCTTAAATTGGGCCTCATCTGAAATGACTCCAACTGTGTTATCATCTGGAGTCTTCTCTTTGATCTATTCTAGTGTGTCACTATCATTCTCAAAGCCTGATGCCCAGAACAGAGCTCAGTTCTCAAGGTCTGGCAAATACAAAAGGTCTGCATTTCTGTTAATGTAACCGATAGTAAATTGACTTCCTGACATCCCACCGCTAACTTATACTGGATTTAAGGTCCATTGAAACCCCCAGACCTTTTCATATCAGTAACCGCCTCAGCCTGTCGTATCTGAGATTGACTTCCCGACCATCAAGAAACTGCTGGACTTCTTTCCTATGATCCAACTAGACTCTGCACCGAGCAAACAAATTACATATTCATATTCCCTAATTTGTTTATGGAAGCATATAAGAGATATATTTTAATTTATGTGATTTAAATTTTATATTGAGATTTGGCAACCCCTTTAGTACAAGTTGAACTGCAAGAGTATCTTGGTGAGTGACTATTTTTACATTCTCAGAAATTGAGACAGGACAAAGGGTAAAGATAATAAAATTGTTCGAAAGTGGTTTGAGATATAACTTTGCAATTATATTCCTAAGAGAGTGTATCGGTTTCCTTTTGCTTAAGCTAAAAGTTAATAGCTTAAACCAATCTTTTATTTAGTTCATGATTCTCTGGGGATGGGGCAATGCTTCCATTCTGAGCTGGCTCTGCCTAGCTCTACTGGCCTCACTGCGATAATATGCAGTCAGTTGGTGGGTTCACGGGCAGCGATTGGCAAGCTGCTAACCTGGGTGCCTCCTCATGGTTCCTCCTCCTCCAGCAGGCTGGCTTGGGCTTGTTCATATGGTGGTGTCAAAGCTCCAAGTGCAACAAGAGAGTAAGCTTCAGTAAGTAGTTTCTTCTTCAGCCACAGCTTGTATCACAGGAAATAGTGGCCTGCTGTCGGCCAAAACAAGTTAAATGGCCAACCTGGACTCAAATCGGGGTCATGGAGAAGCAGACTTTGCCTTTTGTGGAAGGATCTGCAGCATCAGATTTCAAGGGCAGAGAAGAGAGTAATTTGGCCATTTTTACAATCTACCGCACTGAGGTTATAGAATCTCTTTCAATGGAAATTTTAAGGGGGAAAAGAAAGACCATTATTTTTCTGAATATTTCCAATGTCAGCTTGTTTAAAGGTAAAACAAATGAGAGCATTTTCATTTCCAGCAGTAACCAGTATAGAGATTAGTTACCCTAGATAGCCTTCTCATTTAAAGAATCTAAAATTTTTGTGAATTTCTTTTACAACTCTTTTAACATTCACTACTGTGCTGACATGGAAGGAAGTAATCTGCAGGGGTCAAAAACAAAAGAAAAGCAGAAATCCGGATGTGACTACCAATGCCAAATTTCAATCTGATAGTTTGTGCTAAACCTTGGAGACCTTGAGCATTTTACCCCGATATCTAAATAGATCATGGAAACAGAAGGCAAAGCCAAGACTCTGGCCAGAATGGGAATCTAATAGGAGACCTCTAATATAAAGCTGACATTTCCCCCTGAAAAAATTTTGCTTTCAGTATATGATGGATGAGAAATAAAATGGCTCTGGAGAAGAGGTCAGCAAGAAAACTTGCCTGTCCCTACTTTGGCACTGGGTAGAGGGGAATAAAAAATTATATGAAAACATGTATCCATAATTCATCTTTTACATGGATCCATGAACGATATTCACTCTATGTATTTGATGTAAATTTTTTTTAAAAAATGTAGTCAAGTGGAAAATTTTAAATGGTTCTCCATTTGGCAAATGGCAGAAGCAAATGATAATCTTCTTTGGAGGAACTTCACTTTACTCCATACCTCAAAGAATTCCCTCAGATAATGTTACTAGGAAAATGAGTAAATCACATGCAAAACCACACAAATCATAATGGAATGAGAGCCTACAGAAACCATGGAGAATAGAGTCAGAAACTCAAAGACTATGTATATTAGAATTTTCTGTCATTATATAAAACTATATTAATATATTTGAACAAGTAAGAGAAGCTAGAAAATATGAGCAAAAAACAAACAACACATTATAAGGAGTAGCACAGAAGATTTGAAAAAGAAACAAATAAAATTTTTAGAAATAAAAATATATAATCTTTGAAGTTAAAAACTCAATATATAAATTAAATAGCAGATTAGATGTTGCTGAAGTGAGAATTAATAAACTGGAAAATCTAACCAAAAAAAGTTATACAGATATAGCCCAAAAATATAAAAATATAAGAATTCAACATTATATTGCAGATTACTGCTACATTAATTAGGCGAGAAAAGGAGACAAAAAGTATCCAAATTGAAAAGGAAGAAGTAAAACTATCTCTGTTTTCACATGACATGATCTTGTACAGCAAATTCTAAGGAGTTACACCAAAAACTGTTAGAACCAATAAACAAGTTCATCAGGGTTTCAGGATACAAGATCAATATACCAAAATCAATTGTATTACTACATACTAGGAATAAACAATCTGAAAATAAACTTGAGAAAACAATTCCATTTACAATACCATCAAAAATTACATAAGAATAAATTTAACAAAAGGTGTACAAAACTTACACCCTGAAACGAACAAAATACTAAAGAAGTGCTAAATAAAAGGAAAGACCTTCTGTGTTCATAGATCAGCAGATTTACTATTGTTAAGATGGCAACTCTTCAGCTCGATGTACGGATTTAATGCTATCTTAGCTCAGGTTGCCATAACGAAATACCATAGACTGAGTGGCTTAAACAACAGAAATTTATTTTCTCACAGTTCTGGAGACTGGGAAGTCCAAAATCAGAGTGCAGCCTGGTTGGATATTAGGGACGACTCTCATCCTGGCTGGCAGATGGCTGCCATCTTGCTGTCTCTTCACATGGCAGAGAGAGAGGAAGAAAGAGGGAAAGAGAGGAGAGAAGTTGGACTGGTTTTTTTCACACATACATAAAAATGAACTGAAAATGGATCAAAGACCTAAATGTAGAAGTTAAAACTGTAAAATTCTTAGGAAAAAATACAAGAATAAATCTTCGTGACCTTGAGTTGGGCAAAGCTTTCTTAGACGTGACACCAAAAGCACAAGCAACAAAGGGAACAAATATAAATTGACATCATCAAAATTTAAAACTTTCGTGCTTCAAAATACACCATGAAGAATGTGAAATGACAACCCACAGAATGTGAGAAAACATTTGCGAATCATATTTCTGATAAAACACTGTGTCTAGGCTATGTAAAGAATTTTCACAACTTAATAAAAAAAACAAATAATTTTAAAGTGGACAAAGGATCTGAATAGATATTTCTTCAGAGAAGTTATACGAATGTCCAATAAGCACATGGAAAAAATGCTCAATGTCATTTGTCATCAAAGAAATGCAAATCAAACCACGATGAGATACCATTTCATATCCAGTACGGTAGCTGTAATCAGAAAGACAGATAATACACGTGTTGACAAGGATATGGAGACACTGGAACCCTTACACATTGCTCGTGGAAATGTAAAATGGTACAGCAACTTTGAAGAACAGTCTGGCAGTTCCTGAAAATGTTAAATATAGAATTATCATATAATCCAACAATTCCAATTTCCATTCCTAGTTATATACTCAAGAGAAATGAGAACATATATTCACACAGAAGTGTATACATGAATGTTCATAGTAGCATTATTCATAATAGACAGAAAGTGGAAAAAATTCAATTATCCATCAACCAATGAATGAATAAAATGTGGTATATTCCTACAGCAGGATAATATTCAGCAATAAAAAGAAATGAAATACTAATAAATGCTCCAGTGTGAATGAACCTTGAAAACATGTAGGAAAAAAACAATCACAAAAGGCTACATATTGTGTGAATCTATGTATATGAAATGTTCAGAATAGGCAAATATAGAGAGACAAAAAGCAGATTAGTGATTACCTAGGGCTAGGAGGTTTGGAGGAAGATGAGGAGTGATTTCTAATGGATTTGTGGTTTGTTTTGGAGGTGATGAAAATGTTCAGAAATTAGATAGTGGTAATGGTTGTATATAATCATATGTCAATATCATTCCTGAATGTACATTTAAAAATCCTAGACAAAATATTAGCAAACCAAGTCCAGAAAAGTATGAAGTATGAAAAAGATAACATAACTGAACAAGTTGAGTTTATTCCAAGAGTGCAAAATTGGCTTGATATTAGAAAACTGGGTAATATATTTCATTATAAAGATATCAAAGAATAAAAAGTGATTATTTTAATAGAGCAGAAAAAGTGCTAGAAGAAATTTAAAATTTAACACCTATTTATACTTATTTATTTTTAAAACTAGGAGAAATTGAAGAAAGCTGTAATAACTGATAAATGATGTCTACCAAAAAATATAAAGCAAACATTTTTAATGGTAAAATAGTAAAATGGTAAAATTCCCTTTAAGATCAGAAACAAGATAAGGATGCTCATTGTCACAACTTCTATTCAGCATTGGCCTGGAGGTCCTTACCAATGCAGTAAGGTATGAAATAAAACTTGTATAGTCTGGAAAGGAAAAAATAAATTTGCAGTCATTTTGAGATGACATAATTGTATGTATAGAAAACCCAAAAGAATCTACAAATAATCTAGTAATATTAATGAGAAAATTAGTTCATAATAATAAGGAAGGAAAAGAATCCATTGGTCATTTTTAAATAATGCTAGTGAAATAATTATTCTGAAACAAGTAATATAGGTAAAGAATCAAACCTTTAACTTGTCTCTGGTACAAACTGTACCGTTCTTAAATGTAAGCAAAGGGCTGAAGAGGGAAAGTTTCTATCTAAGGAAGAGACTTAAGAGGCATATCAACCAAATGCAATGCGTGGACCTTGAGAGATTCTGATTCAAACAATCAATCACTAAAAAGAAAATTAAAAGAAAAAAGGATGGGATAATTGAGAAAATTTGGACACACTGACTAGATGATACCTTAGTAGGCATTACTTTCAACAGTTTTAGGTTATTGTGATTAATTTTTCCAAAAAGTCCTAATGTTTTAGCAGTACATTCTGAAATACTAGTACCAAAAAGAAAATCAATTAAGAGAGTTTATCAAGGTTACTAGATACAGAGAAAATATAGAAAAAATACATTTCTATTCATCATTAACAAGAGACCATTTATCTTAGCAAGAAAAAAATGTTTAATTTAGGAATAAATCTCCTAAAGTTATATAAGCCCTTATGATAAAAATTATAAAATGTTTACATTTATAAAACATCATAAGAAAAACATGTAAGACCTAAGTAAGTAAAAAAATATACTAAGTTCTCTGATAGAAAGATACAAATATCGAAACGGTGACAGTTATACCCTAGTTGAACTATAGATTCAAGGTAATTCTAACAAATTCCATAAGGTTTTTCATAGAAATTAAGAAATCAATTAAAATTGAATTCTTGGCAAAAGGCCAGGAATAATCAAAGCATTCCTAAAGAAGGACAAAAAAGCAAGGCATCCTGTCCTGCCAGATATCATCACTTCTTATTACAAGCTATTAAGACAATATGGTTGTATTAAGGATCAATAAATAAATAGACCACTGGAACTGAAGATAGAACCAAAAACAAACCTTCACGTGTATGGAAACAATTTTTTTGCAGATCAGTGGGGAAAGATTAGACTGCTTGATAAGTCACTGATATGATTAATTATCCGTGTGGGAGAAAATTGGATCCCTACTGTGTACCATTCCGTCAAGTCAACTCTAGGTGGATTAACAGCTTTGATATGAAAGTCAACACATAAAATGTTATAAGACAATATAGGAGATATCTTTTTAGGATTTCAAGCAGGGAAGAATTTCTGAAACATGACACAGAAAGTGCAAATCACAGAGGAACATATTGATAAATTCTACAACATAAAAACTGAGAAATTGAGTTCATCAGAAAACACCACAAGGGGAGTAAAAAGCAAGCCCCAAACTGCAGAAAATATTATAATAAATAATGAAAAGAGATTAATTTTCCAAAATATATAAAGAATTTCTACAAGTCTAAAAGAAAAACAGAAAAATGGACAAAAAGCATCAGTAAGCATTTTACAATAGAGAAAATACAAGTGGCCTATACATTTGGAAAGATTCTCAATTTCATTGACGATCAGGGAAATGAAATTTAAAACCACAAAAAGATATTTCACATCCATCGTGTTGGCTAAACATGTCAGGTGTTACAAGTATTGTTGGTGATACGCGTCAGCGGGGACTGCTGGTGGGAATATAAACAGGAACAACTCTTTGGAAAACAGTGAGGCGTTACTGTGCAAACACAAGAGTGTTCATAGCAGCATTTTCATAAAAGAAAAAAATTACAAACCACTGAAATGTCCTTCGACAGTGGAATAGATCAGCGGTGACGTATCCAGAAAATAGAACACAACACAGCAGCGAAAATCAATGAAGCATAGTTACAGGCATCAACATGGGTGAATCTCAAAAACATAATAGCGAGAGAAGGAAGCAAGTGCAGAGTAAACGCAGTATGATTCCATCAATGCAAAGTTCAAAACCAGCCCAAACTGAACCATATGTTGTTTACGGATGCATCATAGGCGGTAAAACCATAAAGAAAAGCAAGGGAATGATACACACAAAATCAGGGGCCGTGTGGAAAGGGGGTGTTCTTAAGGAGAGACAAACGGGCTTCTAAGGAGCTAGTGATGTCCTGTTTCACAAACCTGGTCATGGGTACATGGGAGCGTATTTTATTATTCTTCTTTAAGCTGTCTATATTTTTTGTATTTCTCTATGTATAATATATTTCACAATTAAAGCGTTTTAAATAATGAATTAGATGACCCTCGGGGGCCCTTCTGACCCTTTGACTTCGAAACTTCATAAACTCCAGTCTCATTTGAAAAGTTGAAAATCAACAGAATTATATGACAGAATCCAGGACTCTCGGGATGTGTCCTCAGTGAACCCCCTAACCCCCTCGTTTGACAAATGAGCTCCAGAGAGGTGAGGTAACCTTTGCAAAGTCACCCGGCCCCTGAGTGGTAGAATAGGACTGTGGACAAAGGTCCGGCGACCTGCGAAACAGTACATTTTCCACGGACACGTGCCAGGGCTGCAAGGCCTCCTTCCAGGCATTCTATTTACAGCACGCGTTCATTCCAGATTTGCTCAAAACGGATCTAACTTTGCATACTCTGTCCCATCTTCAAACTATATGATCTGCTTTTTTTTTTAATTGATAGATTTTATTTGTTTGATTCACAGAATAATACTGCCCCAGGCGTGCTAATGCCACGTCAGTTCCATACCGCAAACCCTCTCCGTAGCCTTTCCTGTTATTTGAACATCTGGCTCTGCTCAGCCTCGGACACATCTGCCGTGCTGGTCCCGCCTGCCCTCCATCCCTGTGCTCCCCACTGTATTTCCAGGAACCCCCAAGAGTCTCGTCAACATTTACGTCCTTTCTACCAAAAACTTCCTCCTATAACTCCTTGGGGGAAAGGGAGGAACTCATTGTTCCAGGTGTTCATATGGCCTCCTAGATTTGTCCACTGGGTGAGGTGACTCTGGGGGTGGAGTTGGCAGGGGAGACAAAGCAGAGAAAAGAAGGGAAAAAACAGGAGCTGTGTCCAATGAGGTCGCAGGCCGTGACCAAACTGATTCCGCAGCCGTGAAGTCAATTGCTCCACCACCTGCGCGCCCCAGAATAGCCTGTGCTCGGGCTGTGCTGCTCTCGAGACCAGGCATTGTTCGATGGGAATTTTCATGATGCTGTTGGAAGATGAACCCTTCCCCACCTCCCACGCCCTCCTCCACCATCTTTTCTGGGGTGGCTTCGGGGGCCACAAGCAATACCTCACACTGAGTTTAAAATGTTTAGGCATAAAGTAAACCTTAAAGGAAGCTCTTCTTCTAGATTCACGGCATGTCAGCTCTAGAAGCTCAGCCTCTTCATTTTGCATATAAGTGAACGGAGGCCACAGAAAAGAGGGAGCCAAGGTCACCATGATCCAGAGACTTAGTGGCAGTGATGAGACCAGAGCCCAGGCGGTCCAATTCCCAGACCACTGTGTTTCCCACTGTCCCGCACTGTTTTCCCAAGTGCTGCGACTTCTGGAACCACCTCCTCCTTGCTCAGTCTGGCCCTTTAAGCCTCTGGCCCGCCCACAAAGGTGAACAAACACACTTGCAAAATATTTCTGGCATTCACCTGGAAGTCTCTTCTGTTTTTAACCCGGCTGCTCTGGCAAAACAACTTTCCCTTTAAAGATGGGGGGGTGTCACCCAGTTCCAGACTGGCTCCTCAGACTTACAGACTTCTAACTATCTTGCTGGTTTCTCCACCATTGATCCTTGCTGACTGGCAGGGCTTCCTTCTCTCCCCGCCCCCCGCACTTACAGCCCTCACTGCCTGCACCCGCCCACGGGCCCATCACCCATGACCTCCGTAGAGTCTTCTCTCTGCATGCAATTTTAACTCTTCAAAGTTCAGGGATCGTATTTTATCATTTGTGTCTGGGAACAGACTTACCCATTGTGGCCATAGCAAGCACAGATCCTAGACTTCACATCATCCATCCCATTGCCATCCTAAGCTGTTCCAGGTTGGGATTTGGAGCATATGGTCCCCACACCATTCTTCACCTGGCGCAGAGTCACGCGCACAGGAAGAACCCAGGAAACGTTTAACTGAATGATTCTATTATTACATTCATGATTCCACCAGCTGTGCAGCGTCGTGCGAACCACATGGCATTAAAATTTTCACTCGTGTACTGAGAGGCTGGCACAGCATCCGTGGTTCTCAGTCAGTGCGCATCAGAGTCAGCCTGGGAAGTGTGTTCAAATGCAGAGGCCTGAGCCCCAGCCCCAGGGAGTCTGATTCAGGCCCAGGCATCTGCATCTTCAGGAGCTCCCCAGATGATTCTGATGCAAATGGACTACAGGCCATACCCTAGGGAATACTAGCCCCAAAGGCCTGTGAGGTCCGATATGCCACCTGGCCACTCCTGACGAAGTCAGACACCAGCCCGTCCCCCAGCGAGAACCTTGTGCTTACAGACCCTCCCTGGACTCAACTTACCCTTGTGTTCCCCCTCCTTGTTTCCCCAAGTGTGTGGCTGTGGCCTGGCCCAGTCAGGCTTCTTCTTCAAGAACCAGGAGTACATCTGCACCCAGGACTACCAGCAACTCTACGGCACCCGCTGTGACAGCTGCCGGGACTTCATCACAGGCGAGGTCATCTCCGCCCTGGGCCGTACCTACCACCCCAAATGTTTCGTGTGCAGCTTGTGCAGGTGAGCGGGTGGCCAGCAGGGACCAGGACCCTCCGCATGAGCCCCTAGAGAAGGGGAAGACATGGCCTTTCCCAGGCAGCTCTGGGGTTTACAGGGCTTACTTACACCGGACACTTAGATTTCTAGAATCTCAGAGAGGTAGAAGGATCTGACAGGCCAGTGGTTTTCAAACCTTTTAGCAGCTGAATCTTTTTTGAAAAATGCTGTTTGTTGCAAAACACTAGTTGGTCCTGTAATAAAGACAGGATAAGGATCTGAACCCCCAAAACTCAGCCTCCCAATTGCCCTCAAAAGGCCTCCAAAGGAACCACTGAGTACCCGGGTCTCTCAGAACTCAGTTTGCAAACCACAGACCTGGCCTGGCCTCCCACATCCTCATGTACACGTGGTACAGGGATGTCTGTTCATAGCCTCCCTCCATCCACCTGGTGCCACCTCATGCTGGCAGAGTGACCCTGGCAAGGTCCCAGCTCTGTAAGCTTCATTTTCTCCTTCAGTAAAATGGGGGTCAAAACCATTCCAACCTTTTTGGGTTTTCTTGAAGATCAACGAGATGATGCATGCAAAGACCATAGTTCAGTGACCAGTATGTAAGTGTGTCTGTTTTTATTATTCTTTTCATTATCGTAATGATAACATCTAACCTCTCTCAGGACATCTCCATGGATGGAGCTGTCCTCCCTACCTCCTTCCTCCGCCCTTCGGCATCTCAATCACTTGTTAATTTAGCAAATGTACGTTAAGACTCCACTGTATATATGCCAAGCACCACATTAAGGAGATGAAAACAATGAAGAAAACTTCAGCCCTGCCCACAAATACATTAAAATTTAATGGACAGCTCATATTAAATCATAAGTAAAGCATGATTAGAGTGCATACATATTTTTAATTGGGAAAAGAATTTATAGATTAATTATTCTCCCCATAAAATAGCCACTGGTTAGTTACCAGTTGGAGTAACTAATTAGAGTTTCTGATTGAGACTAATGACAGAGTGTGCAAGAAAAGAGAATGTCCCCGTGGAATTCATTCATTCTCCCATCTCTGAAAACCTAAGCCCTGGGTCCTGGAATCCCAGACCCATCGGAGGTTAGCACAGAGGGTCCATATGGGACAAGGTGAGTTTGTTGTCAAGCCCCATAGAGATGAGGTGACTCCCCAAGGTCATGACTTTTTATCACAAGTTAGTGGCTGGGCCATGAGGACATAGCTCCCCTGACCCCAGCGCTGAGTCTCTTGTCCCACATTGCTTGTGCAAGGGCAGTGGGGCCACAGGCAGCCAATGTTAGGGGCACGCTCAGAGTCCACTGGGCAGGCGTCCAACACTGCATGAGCAAGAGCAGCTCGACAATGGGATTGAGCTGTTCTGTGCACAGTTCTGTGCTGGCGTTCTGTGCACAGTTTGGCCGGGGAGACAGAGCATTACGAGCTTGAGAGCCCTGGGCTATGGAAACCGAACAAATCCAGAGGGACAGAGGAAGAGGTTCTTTATGGACTGACAAACTTCCTATTAGGAAGGGGAATTTTGAGAAATGTCTGAATAGTAGACAGAAGAAATTTTGGTAAGTTTGGGAGCTGAATGAGGTGGGTTTTTTTGGTTTGTTTTTGGTTTTTTGGAGACAGAGTCATGCTCTGTCACCCAGGGTAGAGTGCCATGTCATCAGCCTAGCTCACTGCAAACTCAAACTCTTGGGCTCAAGTGATCTCCCCACCTCAGCCTCCCAGAGTGCCAGGATTACAGGCATGAGCCACCACACCCGGCCTGAATGAGTTCTTGACATACAGGGATAGGTTAAATTGGGATATAAAAATCCTTCCAGGAAGAGAGAACTACTCTATGAGGCGTTAGTAACCTCTTCCTCTTAACAGCTGAGAAATTAAGCTCAGATAAGCATCATGATTTGCCCAGTGTCAAAATCATACAAATGGCCAACCAGGCTCAAGCTCTCACCTCTGGGACCCTACTGGAGTGGTTTAGTCTGCCTGGCACTCTGAACGGTGTTTGAATTTGCCTGGTGCTCTAGAAGTCAAGCTCTATGTGCTACCCACGAGCTCTGAGCTCATGTGTTATAAGGTCACCAATAGCTGCAGAATCCCTCAGAAGAGGAGGTGTAGAATTTGTCCCTCGAACCCCTTGCAGGAAGCCTTTCCCCATTGGAGACAAGGTGACGTTCAGCGGTAAAGAATGCGTGTGTCAGACGTGCTCCCAGTCCATGGCCAGCAGTAAGCCCATCAAGATCCGCGGACCCAGCCGTAAGTTCTCCCCACGGGCCTCCCTGTTCATGGGCGCTGTCTACTCAGGTACCCCTGTCCCTGCACCTGCACTGTCAGCCACTCCCACAGGCCTGGAGGGAAGTGGGGGTGGGAGGTCCCAACCTGGAGGACCCCTGAAGCATGGCCCAGCTGGCATATGGCCCAGACTCACAAGCTTCATAAGCTTCACAAGCACAGTGCAGGCAAGACATGCTGCCCGGTCATAAACAGTGCTGGCCAGTGCCACACATCGGTCTCCTGGAGGAGTCTCTTCTGGGATGAGCTGGATCCTGATCTTATGTCTCAAGGGCACCCCAACAGAGCTGATCAAGTGTTTTGTCACTGGTGGTTCTCAATTTTTACAAACTCCACTAAGAAAGAATTTACAGACATGTCTCACAGAGGAAGAAATATGGGGTACCCTTGGGGGCAAACCACAAGAGCTGTGACAGTGCTTCTTAGAGTGTCCATGGCCCGCTGCATCAGCGTCACTGTGGGATGTGTAAAAATGCAAATTTCTGGGCTCACCGTGGACCTCTAGGGATGGAAGCTAGGAACCAACATTCTTAGTAAGCTTCTGAGTGATTCATTTGCTGTTTCCAAGATTGAGAACCGCTGCTTAGGAATGTGCCCAGGGGTCGGGGGAGGGCATCTGCCATGCCATGGTGAATGTTATGTCCTATCACCAAACCACAAATTTGGGGAAAAACTGAGGATGGAGAATGCACCTTAGAACAGTTATTCTAATTTGTGCAATGTCCGTTCCACTCAAGCGCACCTGGTAACAAGACGTCTAAATCACTATTCCCAGACGCCCTTGTCAGCCTGCCGGCTGCATGCACCCTACACACACACACACACACACACCCCGCAAGCCACGCCGGGCTCCAGTGTTCTTTCATGTTATATGACACCCTCCCTGGCCTCGTGGAGAGAATCAATGAACACCATTAGCCTCCTGTACTGCGTCACTGTGCGGGTGTGGGGGGCTGTGGGCCGCGGCGCCGGCACAGTCAGCATGCTGGGGCCGCATCCGCCCGAGGCCGGGGCGGAGAACACCCCGAGTCAGCAGGGCTGGGCTCCCAGGGGCTCCATTAGAGTCCGCCCAGCCGTGGAGAGCTGAGGAGAGAGACAGTGGGAGGCCTCCCCCCACTGCCCGCCCTTCCTTTCAGCCCAGGGACCTGTTCCTGGAATGTGAGCGCCCCTCCTTCCGCGTCCTTGCTCCTGCTCAAGAGCAATTTGCTGCTCTGACCACGTTTCCATCTGAGGGCTCAAAACACACGCTGTTATCCTTCATAACTCCTTGAAAGCATCATCCGGAATGATGGAAAGACTAGGATGCTGGGATGCAGGACTACCACCCTGTGGCTGGTGCTGCCAAGGGGCCCAGAGACCAGCAGGGCTGACACCACTGAGGAAGGAGAGAGGCAAGCCTGAGACAGGAGGCTGCTGATTTTCTGAGTGCTTCAGAACAGTCACATAGCCTCCCCAAGACTCAGTTTACCCAGCTATGGAAGAGGGACTGAATTCTTACCTTCCCCGCAGGAGAGTTGTGGAAAGCAAATGTATTAGGACAGGAATCAAACTAACATAGCGGGTAGTGTGTAAAATGTTCTATAAATATAGAGAGAGTGAGGGATGATGTTAGCATGGAAGATTAATATAGAAAGCACACCGAAAAAGCACTGAGAATAAGATTCCTGAGTCTTGTTATTTCTCTCGGTTGGGTTGTGTGATACTTTGTGTGCTGGGGTCTCTGACGGGTGGGAGATTTCCCCTGCTGAATGTGTGAATCTCTCAGGTGAGCATGTTTTTGAGGAGAGGGTCCTAAATGTCTCCACCATGATTTGGGTGATTAGGAGGTAGAGGAAGGTGAGGAAAGTGAGTGGAGAAGAGCAAACGGGCACCGGAGCAGTTTCCAGGGGGCGCACCCAGGATTCTGGCTTCACAGTGCTTATGTTTGATAGAGATATTTTCTCCAAAGGTGGTCACTATTCATGCTGAAAATACAAAGTGGCCTCCTGACTAGAGGGGATGTTGGAAGGGCTTCTGAGTTCCCAAGGAACAGAGGGAATCAAAGCCAGATTCAAGAGATTTCTAAGAAAAAGAAAGAACATATCATGGAAAAGGAAAAGAAGGATGAGATAGTTGGCATTTTTTTTAAGCTACAAGTGTGACATTTCATCCCTGGAGGGTAAAGATGTTCTGGAAAATCAGGAACAATGTCTACTCAAAAGAGACAAAGAAGAAGACTCAGAAACCATCGGGAGAAAAGAATCGTGTTACTTACCACAGGAAGAAGAAATGTCCCCTCAAGAACTCTCTGAGAGGAATTAGCAATGGTAGCAGCATCGGCATGACTACGCCATCACCAGCAGCACCTCAACAGCCACCATCACCGTCACCAACACCAACTGACTGTTACTATTGCCAGGCCCTGCACAGACCTCACTGAGAACAATCGGCAGCAGTAGCAGCGGCACCACCACCATTATTGTAACCACCATCGCCATCGCCACCATCATCATGACCAACACCACTGTCTCCACCATTGCCATCACCATTGTCACCACCACCATCACCACCGCTAATACCACCATCACCATCACCACCACCACCATCACCATCACCACTAATATCACCATCACCATCACCACATCACCACCACTAATACCACCATCACCATCACCACCACCACCATCACCATCACCACTAATATCACCATCACCATCACCACATCACCACCACTAATACCACCATCACCATCACCACCATAGCCACCATCACCATCACCACCATCACCATCACCACATCACCACCACCATTAATACCACCATCACCATCACCACCATCACCATCACCACATCACCACCACCATTAATACCACCACCACCACCACTAATACCACCATCACCATCACCACCAACACCATCACCACATCACCACCACCACTAATACCACCATCACCATCACCACCATCACCACCACCACCACCACTAATACCACCATCACCATCACCACCACCACCACCACTAATACCACCATCACCATCACCACCACCACTAATACCACCATCACCATCACCACCATCACCATCACCACCACCACTAATACCACCATCACCATCACCACCATCACCACCACTGCTAACATTGATTATGACTATTTTCAGGCACTGCACTAAGTGTTCTATACATAACATATCATTTAATCATTACAACAACTCTATGAGGGAGATAAGAGTCACTCTTTCAGAAATGAGAAAACTGAGACTCAAAGAGCATAACCGACTTACCCAAAGACACATGATGATAAGTAATGGAACTAGAGTGTGAGACCAGGCAGCCTGGCTCTGGAGCCTGCTCTCTTAATGCCCTCCACCAGAGACATGACTTGCTAATTAGGAAGGACCCTGTCTTCCTGGATTAGTTGGCTAAAACAAGGTGGAGAGCTTGCTATGACAAAACCCACTCATTTTTGCTGATCTAAGTGCAATGAATGACACAGTCAAGAAAGACTAAAAATGGCTGAGGTCTTTAGAGAGCTCAGTAATAAACTAAAGGATTTGGGAGGAACAGGTGGTGGCATCATACTTTCTGCCAGCTGAAGACTGTAATTTTGGAATAGAGAGGAACATAAGAGGAGTGGACAGCTGGCTCTGCAGAGACCAACTCGGGACAGGGTGTGGCTTTCCTGACTCTGATTATTGCACTAGACCCACGGGCTCCTGAATGGGGCACCTGAGCCTCCAACCATGGTCACGAGTCAAAGGAAGAAAGAGGGAGGAAAAGGTCCTGATAAATACAAAGCCGGTGCAATGGAGGACCAGCAGTATAACATGACAAGAAAAACCAGCTGGAGAAGACACCTTAGAAGTCTCAGGAGGAATCATCAGGGCTTCCCCACAACGGGAATATTGCTTCTGCCTTCAATCAGAGCTGGGCAATGCACAGCGAATGGGTTACAAACACAAGAATGGGAAATAACAATGACGACAGTCACTTATTGGGTACATAGGTGCCAAGCATTGTGCTGAGGTCTTACAGACCTGATTTTAATTAATCTTACGCCAGTGTTGTAAGGAAGATACTCAGATAAGGAAGCTGGGGCTTAAAGGTCTACAACTCACAAGCAGAAAAGCTGGGGTTCTCCCCTCGGCCAGCTTCTCACTACTCATTCCAACCTCTCAGTCCAGCCTCTAACCACCACACTGTACTATCTCCTACACATTAACTCAAGAGTCTAAATTCATCTCAGTGTATCGCCAAAACTTAGAAAGATAGGACTCATTACCAGAATGTGGCCATGAAAGGGTACAGCTGTTAAATAAGTTTTATTGAAGAGGTAGAGAATTATTGTCCACCTCCGTGGGATCCACAAGCGAATTTGGTCAGTGCATGACCATATCAAGCAAGAAAAAGTCAAGTGTAAGGTCTGAAGGAGAAGAAAGAAACTGTAGTCATCTTAATTATTTGAAGGAACTGTTTATGGGGAAAGAGGTGGATTATTCTCGGTGCATAAGCGTAAGGGCAGTCACAGGAGTCAGGTCTCAGCTCCATGTAAAGAAGACAGTCATGACAGTCACACGTGTCCAAAGGCAGAGTGGGCTTCCTCAAGAGGGGTGCACCACCCACCCCTGCAGACCTTTAAACAGGGGATAGGTGCCCATCTGTCAAGAATACTGTAAATTCCCGTACTGGGTGAGACGTTTGGCCAAATGCTGTGAACTCTGAACTCCTACAGAATTATTAAGCCCTGTCACAGAAGCCCACAGGGACACAGGTTCTGTATTTGTGTCCTGCAAAGCTTGGCGAGACACCTGCATCCCCCGGGTTCCTCTACACTGAGCTTGGGCGAGACACTTTGGACGGCTGTCTGGCTTTAAAGGCGAAGGGTACCTGACCTCTCTGTAATGACTGGGGAGGGGCCGCAGGGACACTTATTGACTTATGCCCTGAGAAGAGAAGGGGAAAGAGTTAAATACCAAAGCCCTTTATTCTCTCAGCCCCCATACGAAGGCCTGAGTCTTGCAGCATTTTGCAGTTGGAGACCTTCCTCCCCCCAGCTTGTACCGAGGGACGTTAGAATCGAGCTCAACAGCCAGGAGGCGGGGTCGTGTGGGAACTGACTTGTACAAACACTTCATCAGGGACCCAGGCCCTCCCCGCAGCCTGGACACACCACCCTTCCTAGATATGCAGACACATCATCTTCTCTGCCGGGGCTGGCTCCCAGATGGATGGGGGTGCTGTGCAGCCAGGACCCCCCAACTTGTGTGCTGTTTCTTTTCCGCTCACTACTCCAAAGCATGCATTTGCCTTCTGATGCCAACAGGGAGTTTTGTCCTCTGGTAAACTTTGCCTCATGACCCTTTCCTCCTCCAAAGTGGGCCATCCGATCGGCTAGTCCTGAATTCCCAACATCTCGCAAGTACCTTGGACGCTGCTCCGTTTCTTGCCCCGCCCCAGGCATTCATGGAGCAACAGGCAGAATGCCGGCTCAGCCCACATTCAGGCGGCCCCGGTACACGTTCCAGGGCGACGGTGACAGGGAGTGAGGGCACCTTCCTGGTTTGAGACAGTCTCATCAGACTCTTTAATCCCTGCTCCCTGGGAAGGGAAATGTTTAGCATATAAGCACACTGGGGACAGGGAGGGCATGGTAAATCCACACTCACTCAGCAGATACGCTTTGACTTCCTGCCACGTGCCAAGCACTGCGCTAGACAAGGGCATAGATTTCACCACAAAATATAGACACAACCCTTGCCATTGAGTATACAGCCTGAGGGTGGAAAAAAAAATGTGCACTTAGCCTGTCCCCAGGAGGAGTGCTTCTTAAACTTTACTGTGCACAGAGATCTTGTTAAATTCGGTAGGTCTGGCGGGGACCTAGATGCTGCACACCGCAAGCTCCCAGGAGATGCTGATGCTGCAGGTGCCAAGGTCACAGGGAGTAGCAGAGCTTAGGTAGCAACTTGGGGAGGGCCAGAAGAAGGGCAGGGTCCCCTCTGGATGAACAGCGTGGTTCTGGATGACAAGCAGGGAAGTCTTTCCTTCTCCCCCACACCAAGACCACTTGTCAAGAGGCCAGGGCTCCAGCAGCCTTTGCTCTCACCTGGAAGAGTCCCTGGGCAGCTGCTGGTGCCAGGGTGGGGGCAGCCGTGGGAACACTGGCCTTCAGCGAGGGGTTTCCTCGACTTCACCGGGGTCAGAGCGGCGTCCTCTTATCTCTGCAGACTGCGCTGGGTGCAAGGAGGAGATCAAGCATGGCCAATCGCTCCTGGCGCTGGACAAGCAGTGGCATGTCAGCTGCTTCAAATGCCAAACCTGCAGCGTCATCCTCACCGGGGAGTATATCAGCAAGTGAGTCTCCCCGCCTCTCGCCCCGCTGTCTGGGCCTCTGCCCCTTCTGGCCCTTGCCTGAATCTCAGCCTCATCTCCCTCATTTCCATCGGCTACTCTGGCCACAGCGGTGTTCCCTGCAGCCTCTTCCCCCACTGGGCCCTCTGGCATTTCCTCCCTGTTCCTCCTGCACCGTCCTTCCCTGCCTTCTGCTCTCGGTGCCCTCGCTCGCCTCTCCTCGGAGGTGGCCTCACACCCACCCTCTGTCACCACCTCCAGCCCCCTTACCAGCTCTCAGAGTTCCCTGTTTGTTTCCTTCCTGTGGACTAGCATTGTTTGTAATTATGTGTTTGTCCCCGTTACATTTGTAATAATGATAATAATACCAGCTACCCTTTATTGAGCTCTTATTACGTACCAGGAGCTCACCAATT
Source organism: Avahi laniger (assembly GCA_963575035.1). Taxonomy (NCBI): domain Eukaryota; kingdom Metazoa; phylum Chordata; class Mammalia; order Primates; family Indriidae; genus Avahi; species Avahi laniger. The sequence continues at coordinate 49,408 of CAUYSK010127931.1, forward strand.
GCTCCATGCGGGCTATCACCGTAAGCCCCCATCACTGCCCCCTTGAGGGGTTTATCCCCACAGATACTGAGACTTGGGAGTGAGTAACTTGCTCCAGTGACAGTGTTTAATGTCTGTCCCCACCAGGATGGGGGGGCTTTGTCTTAGTCACTTCCGTATCCCCTGCCCTGAGCACAATGCCTGACCCTTAGTCCATAATACAGCTGTCGGGTGACTTTAACTGAAATGACAGGAGATGATGGGCACATACAGTTAACCAGAGAGAGGGACCGACCCCCAGTGACCCACACACTGTAGCCTTAGACAAGTGTCCCCCTTGCTGCTGGGCCCAGTAACCACATTTATACCCTCAAGAACCTGAGAGCAGTTATAGGCACAGACCCTTTGTCACAGCTTTGATACTTTCTGGTCCCAGACACTTCTAGGCACCACCCTGTAGCCCGATGTCGGGAGGTGGTGAGCATGCAGAGCTGCAGCTTACATGGCTTCTGCTGTCAAGACCCTCAGTCTGCCGAGGGAGACATCTGTGCTGTGTATAGGAAGAACACCACACCAGGGCAGATGTGCACAGGAGCTCAGACAAGCTCTGTTCTTCAAGGCCTTCTTGACCATAAGTGACAGAAAACCCAACTCCAACTGAATTAAAAGCAAAAATGAGAATTTATTGACTCATAGAAATGGGAAGGCCAGAGGCACGCAGACTTCAGGCATGGCTGAATCCAGGGGCTGAAAGATGTTCCCAGTACTTCAGAAGTCTCTGTCTCTCTTTCCCTCTGTCTTACCTGTGCCTTCCTCTGTGTTGGATTCATTCTGAAGTGGGCCCTCCCCAAACAGCAGCAAACAGAATCACCGGCAACCCCAGGCATTTGCTCCTTCAGCTTAGCCGGCCTAGCAGGGAGAGAGACCTCTTTCCAAAGAACTCCAGAAAAAGTCCCCAGGCTGCCTTTGATCTGGTCACTTTTGGGTCACATGCCCTTTCCTGACCAATCGCTGGCCAGGAGGACCTGAACCCTCCTGGGGAGCCAGAGAGCAGCCCCCAGTGAGCTCACGTGGAAAAGGTGGCTTCCAAATGAAAATCCAGGGACGGTACTGCCTCCTGCAGAGGGGACGTGGATGCTGGCCAAACAGCACTTGCCTTTGTCGGAGGCACAGCAAAGGGCTGTGGATATTCAGAGAAAGGAGGGATCACTCCTAACTGGCAGGAAGTGGACCCTGGAATCTGTGAGAGCTTCATGGAAGGTGGTGATGTTTGAGTGGACCTTGAAAAAGGGGGTAAGATTTGAAAAGGCAGAGAAGGAGAGAATGCCTGGCCTGGCAAAGGCAGGGAGGTGGGCAAATGCTAGACCCTCCATCCTGTTTGGGAGCTCAGATGTGTGCACAGGTGAAACAAGGTCCCAGGCTGCAGAGGTGAGCTGAGTTCAGATCACCAAGAGCTCTGAATGCCATGTTAGTAGGAGCTGGGCATTCCCCGCTGTGCCTGCCAAGTAAGGAGTGCCCTTAGTAAGTCACCAGCCAGGAGTCCTTGAGTCTGGGAGCCTAAGTCAGAATTCTCTGGGCAACTTAGGGCTTCCTTAGAGCTCCTTTCAAGGAGGCCCAGCCCAGGTTGCCCATCACACCTGGTGCTTGGGTTTTCTCATCTACACTATGGGGATACTAATAGTTCTGCCCTCCTAGGGCTGCCGTAAGGATTAAATGAAATAATCTACGTAAAACATCATCAGAGGGCCTGGCACGCACCAAGCAATTAGTGTCAGTGGCTATTAGTAGTAGGGGGTAGTATAAGAATAATTAACAACAATCGTATCACTGCCTGCTAAGTTATAAACACTGGGTAAAAACGGAGCACACAGGAGGTGTTGGGGGGATGTAGTCGGGAGAGGCGTCCTGTTATCTACTGAGCTGGGAGCACAGTCAGATGGTTCTTTCACTACAGGTGAAATTTGTAATTAAAGGAGGAGCCTCTAATCTTGGCCCAGTCCCCGTAAGCCGCAGGTCCTGGAACTAGCTGCCCTGTGACACCCGCGCTGACCCCCCCTAACTTCCTTGTCCTGTGTGAATATCCTCTTACAGGGATGGCGTTCCATACTGCGAGTCCGACTACCACTCCCAGTTTGGCATTAAATGTGAGACTTGTGACCGATACATCAGCGGCAGGGTCTTGGAGGTGAGTGCGTACAAGGAACCGTGAAGATGTTTGAGCAGAGTGACCTGTGACTCCAAAAAGCCACCACTGAGGAAGGAAAAAGTCACCCTACACCCCTTCTTCCATAGCTTCAATCTTCCATAGCCTCGACCAGCTTTGCTTGCTCCCATGACCTTGAGCAGATAACCTTGCTGAGATCTCTGGGCATCCCCAATATGAGAAAGTGGACAAAATTATTCCCAGTTCAAAAAATGCTGTGCTGGGAAAATCAGTTGCGCCTTTGGATTTGGACCCACACAGATTTCTGGTGAGTGACAATTATTTTCCTCCCAGCCCTGCCGGAGGATGGAAGCCTTTTTTTTTATTATTATTTTTTAGGTATTTGGTAATGTGCTGATTTAAGAACCAGCTTGTCTAGCAGCTTGCTCCCCAAGCCCTCCTTTGGCTGGTCCGTCACCATGGCAACAACTCTCCCCAGCCTCAGATGCACAGCTCGCTCTGCCAGTGGCAGACAACCTGCAGCGCCCTTGCTGAGCTCCTGCCTGAGCCCCCTGTCCTCTGGCCTTACTTCCCATACCCTGTGGGCCTGAAGCTGTCTCCCTATACTTTGGGACCACCCACCTTGAGGAATTAGGAAAGCATTTGGTGCAAAGGAAAAAATAATAGCCTAACAGTAGGAATAATTGGGTTCTAAAATTGACTCTATTTGCTAACTCTGCTCACTTTGGAGTGAGTATCATTGCCCCTCTAGGCCTCAGTTTTTCCATCAGGCAATAGCTGGAGGATGGCAGAGTGGATCAGCTATTGCAAACAGAATTGTTAATTCTGCCAAATCTGGCCAGTTGATTGCGGATACCATGAGTGCTGTGTCGGGACAGATTCTGCAGCCACGTGTGGGCTCAGCAGGGGAGAATGTAGCAACCAGGGAAGGATTCTCTCAGGAGACAGGCGAAGCAGATCCCTGAGAATAAGGAGGCCAGCCCTGAGGAGCCCTGAGGTGAGAAGAGCTAGAGGAAGAATGAGCTTGACCCATTCAGGGAACAGAGGAAAAGGCCAATGCAACTGAATTCTGTAAACTGAGGGTGGGGGAGGATGCAGTATATCATATAGGGCATTCACATAGGACTTGTAGACCATGCTTAGGAGTTTGGGTGCTTTACAAAATGCAATGGGAAGCCGCTGGAGATTTTTATCCTAAGTGCAATGGAAAGAGTTTTAAACCAGGGAGGAACATGATAAGATTTGTCTTAAAAAGATTTCTCTGGTTGGTCTATGGAGAATGGTCTGTAGGGAGTCAGAAGGAATAAACAAATGCACCGAGCTGGGGAACTGTCGAGCCTGCACAGGGAGCAGCGAGGGGTACAATGCAAGGGGCAAGGCCTGAGCACCGGAAGGGCTGTTGGCCCAGGTTTCTGAGGTCCTGGCGTGGCAGGGTGAGGAGCTTGCATGTGGTTCACTGGACAGTGGGCACATGGAAAGACGTGGCAGGAGTGACCTGATTAGAGCTGCACCCCTAGAAGTGAACACAATGAAGAGCACAGGCCAATCCTGAAGGAAGGAAGCCGGAAGGGGAGACAGGAGAGGAGGCCACTGCAGCGCCCAGGCAGGAAGGACTCACGAGGTCCAGTAGCAGTGGCAGGGCGGCCACCCTTGTGGAAGTCCAGCTGCTCTGCTGCTGTGAGACAACTTGTAGACATGGGATTGAAGGAGAAGCAGCCAGAAGTCATGCCAAAGTATCAAGCCTGGGTGACAGGAAGCCTGGTGTTGTCATCTGCAGAACTGGGGGTGGCGGGGAAAGAAGCTGAGCTGGCAGAAACATGACAAGTGCTATCTGGGACGAGTTGTGGTTGAAATCCCAAGAAGGCTTCAAGAAGGCAGCTGTAAATGTGGACCAGAGCTCAGGAACAAAGCTCGGGCCTGGAGGGCCAATCTTAGAAACACTAGGATTTGAATCAAAGTACCACGGGAGCCCTCGGGATTTGCAAAGCAGGATGAAAGAGAAAGAGAAAGGGGAATGAACCAACCTTGGGCAGCAGCTGCTCGCAGGCGAAAGAGACTCAGAAAGAGACCCAGGACTTATCAGAGGAAGGTGGGGGAGGACAAGGTGGGGAGTGGTCATCGGCAAGCAAAGCTTCAGAAAGCATGGCGAGGTCAGCTGGAGTGTGGGTCACACTCTGAGAACAGGCGAGGACTGCAGAGGCGGAGAACAAGCTGCCAGGTGTGGGAAGGGTCACCTTCAGAAGATTCGTTCGCCGGGCCTGCAGAACCGTGGGGAAGAGGCAACCCCGCGTGCAGCGGGTGAGGGGTCAGTGGGCCAGGAGATCACAACAGTAGACTTTTCTTTCAAGAAGGAAAGAACTTCGATTACACACAGGGCCACAGATGGGAATTTGTTTGAGCATTTCCAAGCTGCTTTGAAATCCTGTCGGTGGTGGCTGCCTTCTCCCCGCGTGTAACTACTGTTTGGCACTGTGATGGTCTCTTCCTCCTGGGCAGCTGCTGTGACTGGGTTTCGATTGATTCCACCTGTGTGAGGCTCCATTAGCATCTTGGACTGATTGATTTTTTTTTTTTCTTTGAGTTAGAAGAGACTTTTAGCAACCAACTAATTCAACCTCCTCATTTTACAGATGAGAAAAGTGAGACCCAGGACACACAGTGTTTTTCCAAGGTCACAGGCAGGATTCCTGGTAGAGACAACAGAGCTCCTATATCCCACAATGGTGGCCACAGCTCTCAGCCGCTCAGGGGTCTCCGAGGTGGCATGATGTCAGGAAAAAGACACAGTCGCCATGAAACAGACTTGGATTCAGATTTTACCACGTCTAGCCATGAAACCTTAAGCAAGTTACTTCCTTGAGTCTTAGTCTATACCTCTCAATAGAGAAGACCACTGCCCTGTTTTCCTGGTGGAAATGCCAGTCAAGACTTTTTTGGTTACAGGTACAGAAGCTACACTCAGATGATTCGGACTGAAAAGGAAATTTATCAGCACCTATAATAAAAAACCCAGGAGTCATTCTGGCTTCAGACACAGCTGGATCCAGTGCTTAGACAAACTCGTTTGGAATCTCTGGCCATCTTGGCTCCACTTTCTTCTGTGCTGGCTTTATTCTCAAGAAGGCTGTTCTTTGTGATGCGGAAGCTGGACACCAGTTGCTCCAGGCTTAGATCCTATCAGCCAGCATCCCCAGTGGAAAGAGAGTGTCCCTTTTCTAACAGCTCAGCAAACATCCTGGGACTGACACTTAGTGGACAATCTCAGGCCATTCCTGGACTGAGAGCTGTCCCGTAGAGTTGGAATTCGCTTATTGGTGGGGTCAGCACTACTGAACCCCAGGGACTGATGTGGAGGATAGGTAGTCCCACTGGGGAAAGGTTGGTGCTGTTTCTAGAAGAAGGACAAAAGGTTACTGGGCAGGCAGGAAGGACAGCCACCCACTGCAGAGCTCAGACACCGCCTGGTACACCACAGGCATTTAATTAAACTGTTTCTCCTTCTCTTCTCCTCCCAACCCTTTCCTTTCCCTCCCCAGGCCACCCCGTGATCCCTTCCTCAGGACAGAGCTCAACTAGCTGTCAGTCACACTCCTTCCTCTCTTGTCTGTGACCTCACCAGAGAGGACCACAAACCTGGTTTCCTGGGTGCTGCATTTCCCACCCTTGTTTGCCATTCCCAGTCCTCTCCAACAGGGCTCCATTTGGGGGGTACAACTCTGCCATTTTCCTTCACTATTTTCTTGACTTTGGTTTCTTAACAGACGAAATGGTTCATCTCATCTCGCTGACTTGCTTGTCCCTGGGTGCTTGTCCCATTTTGCATTTTTACACTGGGTGCGGGCTGCCCTAACAGCCTCCCTTTCCTCCAGCTGTTTCCAACACCATCCAGGGCCGGGGGGTGCTACAGTGGGCACGAAGCCTCTTCCAGCTGGGTCAGAGTGGTGGGATGTGACATTTAGGAAGATGCTAAGTTTCAGTTTTGCCAAGGAGTTACTGCCAGCCTGGAAAACAGGTCTATAATTGAAATGATAAAGAGACACAGAGTAGGAAGAGGCTACTAATTAAACCTATTGTCCTTGTCATGGTGCGAGAGAATCAGTCCCACGACATCGCAGCTTGGGAAAATAGCAGGCTCCTTCCAAAGTTTGAACATATTTGCTTTGATGACAACAAGGACATTTTCTCATTGGTGGGAGCCATGTAAACAACCAAGGATGGAAAAAAAAGAGATATTGGAGATGTTTTTTCTTTTGTAAAGATTTATCTTTTCCACATTCTTTCTAAGTTTTTAGAATAGAGAGACTATCTCCAGATAGGCAAGCCTTCCTATTATGCAATTATAATTTTTGAATTGGAAGGAACCTGAGGCATCAGACCAAGTGGTGGCTTGGAGAGGGGGCCTTTAACAGCCCCCCAATATCTATCAATTCCCCCCAGGTATTATCCTTCCTCCAAAAAACCCTTCCCCAACATGCAAAAATGTTTCTTCAAAACAAGCCTCACCTTCCAGCCCAATCACTGCACTAAGCTCCTCCTATATAGAAATTCTGGAACCGCCACTAAGGGCCCTTCCACGCTAAGTCCTCTTGGCTGGGATTTTCATGTCAGAATTGTCAGCATGAGAGCAAGTGCTATGCTGGTGATTGGCCCTCACGGTCTAGCCCCAACACTGCTACTGGCTACCAGTGACATGTTGAGGCACCACCTTCTCCAAGGCTGTGTCTTCTCCCTATAGAAGGATTTGCAGCTATAAGTCATCTCCATTTTTAATTTAAATAATGGTGGGGAAGGAAAGTGGGAACAAGGAAAGGGACTCACCAGAGGCACACTGGGGTGAGCTGGGGATGGGGCGTTGGCAACGTTTGTGGGGCTGGCCTGGGGGTCGGGTCTCTGCAATAGGTCCTGTTATTGTCCACTGAGCCCTAAAACTTTGTCCTTCAAGTGTCAATCTTGCAATGTTTGCCATGTACGTGAACCTTGTATGATCATCCTTCCCTAATACTTCAATTGTCTTCAGGTTGGCTCACTCACGTATAAGAAAACTTACACAACATAATAGGAAAACCAGCACATACTTGCTATATTGCAGGGAACCCGAAAATATATAGAGTTCTAGCTAGTTTCTGTTGCTTGTGAAGGTTCCAACCTCATACCTGTTTTCATTCTTGGAAAAAGTAAATTAGTACATTTTGGATAGATATTAAAGACACACTGGCACCAAACTGGTACTTCCTCCTTGATAAAATCGGAATTGATAGAAGATTGAAGAGATCGTATTTTTTGGTTGATTCAGTGTTATTAAATCCCAAGTTCATGTACCAGTTAAAACTATTTCATGTACCACCAGTGGTGAGGGCCCCTCACTTGGGGAAATTCTGGGATGTCCTCAAAGCAAGACTGCTTCCTCATCTGGAAACGAGGAAATGGGAGCAATGGCCTCTTCAGGGCCCTTCCTACTGCCAGAATAGAAGAGCAGGTGTCCCGGGAAGTCCCCTGAACTGCCATCACAGACCCACGATGAGAATCGCCAAGCTACCTGGGTGGAATTTTAGGTGATTCTGACTCCCGTGGGTAGCCTCGGACCAACCTCGGGGCCATGAATATGCCAGCAGCACTGATGTACCCAGGAAATGTTCAAACCCAACCTGTCCCACTGGTCAACAGCCCTCGCTCTGACCTCCTGTTTCATCTCTTGATTTCCGTAGGCAGGAGGGAAGCATTACCACCCAACTTGTGCCAGATGTGTACGCTGCCACCAGATGTTCACTGAAGGAGAGGAAATGTATCTCACAGGTAAGCAAATCTAACCTTCTGTAAGGTGTTACCATCCACTCACGACTGGAAAGGAGATACATTCTCCTTCTGTTTCAGTGTTATCTTGGCTTTTGGCTTGTCCTCAAAACTGCAATTAGTTTGCCCCTCTCTGGGTGGATCGGGAAAGTTGCCGGTGTGGCTAATATGAAGTGACATGTAATCTGCCTTCTGTCCCTGTACGCCTCCACCCCTTGCTCGGCTGGCCTGCTTCCCTGGCAGTGCTCTGAGCAGACTCCCCTGGCTCTGCCTGGGGCCGGGAGGCCGAGCTACACAGGGACAAGGGGTCAGAGAGGCTCAGAGGAGGCCTGGGTTGCAGAGTGTCTACACCACCGCAGCCTCTATGCCATCGCCTTCTCCCCACTTCTCAGAGCATCACACCAGGCCACTGCTCAGTCTTCCCAGGGACTCGCAGAATGCACAGAGGAAAAAGGGGGGCACCAATAGTTCCCCAAAAGCAAACCAGTGTGTCTGTCCCCAGGGTCCAGCCCTCTTGCCCCAGAATTCTTGCAGCAGTCTCCTAATTAATCTCCAGATCCCGCTCAGTCATCTGTCCTCCACCCAGTCCCTCATCCCTGAGCATCATGACACTCTTGGCACTGCCCCACTGAGAGGCTTTGAAGGCCTCTCCCTGCACACTGGTTTAGGTACAAACACTTCAGCCTCGCATTTGAGATCTTCTCCCGGAGATCTCAGACTTCCTTTCTAGCCTTGAACGGACCCAACGCTTAAGCTGCCAAAGCCAACTTTCACTCATTCATTCATCCAGTCACCAACTACTTCCTGAGCCCCACCGCGTGCAGGCTCTGTGCCAGGGTGCATGGTGAGAGCCACCCCCAGCCCTGCAGTCCAGTGGGGGAGATGGGCTTCCATCAGTAATCACGCAAATACGCGTCAGCCTTGGTGTTTTATGCAGGGGAGAAGTACGGGGCTGTGCGAGCGCTTAGCAGGGTGGGAGGAGTGTCGGGAAAGCCTCCCTGGGGAGAGGCCAGAGCTGAGATCTGAGGATGAGTGAACACAACTGGTGGTATGGTCCATTCAGGCTGCTATAACCCAGACAGACTAAGATGCTGCAGATGGGGTAGCTTATAAACAACAGAAATCTGTTTCTCACAGTTCTGGAGGCTGGGAAGTACACAATCAAGGCGCCAGGAGATCTGGTGTCTGGTGAGGGCCCAGTGCCTCATAGGTGGCACCTTCTCGCTGTGCCCTGCATGTTGGGATGGGTAAAGCAGCTCTCTGGGGCCTTTTTTATAAGGGCACTAACTCCATGGCCTAACCACCTCCCAAAAGGCCCCACCTCCTAACACCATCACCTTGGGGGTTAGGATTTCAACATATGATTTGGGGGCACACAAACATTCAGACTGTAGCAACTGGACAAAGGGAGGGGACGGGATGTGCCAGCCTGAGGGGACAGAGTCCGCGAGACTCCGAGCTGGGTGAGGCTGAGAGGAGCCTGTGTGGCCGGGGTGCAGACGGAGGGAGACGAGGCCGGGCAGTGGGTGGAGGGGCCGGGCCTTGGGGGGAGTCCGTGTTTGGCGCTGAAACGAGCTCACTGCCCTTCTTGTCCTGCGGCGCCCTCCTTTAGAAATCCTGCCGTCCACGGCCCAGTTCAGTCACTGCATGCTTCCTGGACACCCAGCTTCCCCAACCCCAGCCCCACCTACAACTTCACACACGCCCTCCTTCCCGGGTTCCCACAGCCCAGTTTGCCCCGGGACCCTCCAGCTTATGTGGGAATTGTTGGCCTCCTGCCGGAGACCCCCTGCTCCTGGCGTTGGCTCCTCAGCCCCGACACTGGTGCCGTGTGCACTCCACAGGTGATCGCTGTCGGCTGAGTTACTATCACTAAATGTTTGAACATCCTAGATGTTGTCGTGGGGAGCAGTGAGGGCTCTTTCCCAGGTGTCCCCAGAAGGTAGATCTAAGGCCAGGACAGTGGTTTTTTAAAGCCCAAATGTGGTTCGTGAGACAGACCTTGCTCTTGTTTTAAATGTACCTGCACCCAGGAAAAGGGAGAAGGTAGACTCTTTTTCTCCCCTTTTCTCCCCTCCTGTCTGCACTAACTACCCCCCTGTTCTAAAGACCTGGGACAGTAACGCTGGAAACACAGGAGATGAGTGGCACATTTTTAAAGAGTTTTCTGTTATCATTTGTATATTTAAAACCCACATGGCAGGAAATCATTTATAAAATCTTGAGCAAACCCTGCTCTGTCAAGGAAAGTGTTAAAACAAATTGTAAGTCCCACCAATAACAATGATAATAATAAAAATAGCAATAATAATAAAATGCCATAAGCTGATATTTGTTGAGCATTTACTATGTGTCAAGTGCCATACTAAGAGTTTTAAATGCAGTATCTCATTTTATTCTCACAACGACCCTGTGTGCTAAAAAACATTAATATCCTCCTTTTAGAGAAGAAGATTGACAGTTTAGAGAGGCTATGTTAGCCAAGGTTAGCTAGCCTGTCTCGTCAGGGTTTCTTTAAAGCAGTTTTCATATATGTCTATTACCAGAATTCTTAAACTGTGGTTCATACTCAACCTTCTGAATCCTGTGAATCTCCTGCAATTGCTTGCCAAATTTTGCATGGAGTTGTGTCTCTCTAGGGAGAGGGTCTGTAGCTTTCATCAGATTTTTAGAAGTATCCATGGTCCGAAATAAAGTGAAGAGGCTTACTCAGCTCAGCGCTATGCAAGTCCTGCCTAGAGCCTTGAAGGCTTGTTTTGATAATTACACCAAACTCTTCTCTTGTGTAACTGAGTCTGTTTCAGATCACATTTTTTTCTTTCTTTTAGTTCAGAGGATACAAGGTCCTGGTATCAGGAGGCGTGTCTTTTTGGCACAGCTGGGGAGGCTGATATTTAGCAAAGGCCACATTTTCCTCTGACAAGGAACTCGGAAAAGGTGCACTTCGCTAAGAGATGTTAGAGTGACGCACCTCCCATCATTACGGGTCGTGGAATGTCAGCCTTCAGTCATAATCTATACATCTCATCAAACCACCCTTCAAAAGGCACCATTGTAGTATTGGTTGCTATAATTTCGTAGTTTAGCATTATTACTTTAAATTGGATCTCTCTGCTGACAGCTTAGATTGTAGGAGTTATGCTTAAAAACTTTAAATCTTATGTTTCCCCATTCCTGCAACCTAATTTTAGGTTCTTCAAACATATCCTATTACTGTACTAAATTGATATTTCCTAAAGTCTAACTCTACTAAGCACATTTCATTTTAGAGTACATTTTAATTTTTGATGAGCTGCGTTTTTTTTTTTTTTTTTTTAGATTTTAAGGGTTACCAGGCATCTTGAGTCATATGGAAAGTATTATAGTGTAGTAGCTTAAGGTTTGTTTTTTTAAAGTCTGTCTCCAGCTTCTCCTCTCAGATCACCACAACCTCAAGCCGATGTGGCCATTTTCTCACCTGTCACATGTCATAGCCACTTCGGCATCCAATTTGTCCACATTGGTCACAATTAGGGCCAGAGCAGCACACTCCCTGGTTGCTTCCTCTTATTTTCTGAGAAACAAAATTGCCTGCTGGGCAAGGCGAGAACTTGTCAGATACTCAGGTTTTGGCTCGATGAGATGTGTTATTAGTCTGGACTTTTTAGGTGATAGAAACCCAGCTCAGGCCACATTAGGCAAAAGGGGATTGATTGGTGGGTTCACGGGACTGAGGGGCACCGAGGAGGCACACAGCTCAGTGGGGGGCCCACGGGCGACACCAGGTGGTTCTTCTCTCTGCGTCTTTCTGTGTTTGCCGTGCACTGTTGTGCCTCAGACTGGAGGTCTCCACGTGGTGGGAAGGAGGGCCTGGCCGTCCCCAGCCCCATGAGTGCAGAGAGGCGGCATGTCGCACTAGGCTCAGCAGACACGTCCTGGGGAGACTCCGAGGACCTGTTGTCCGTGCCCAGGCCAGGGTGGGGAGACAGACATGGACAAGCAGGCAAGACATCCAAGCTCCCTACACCCCAATTTCCCATCTATAAGAGAGGGAGGAGGCTGGGCCCCAGCTCACAAGGCTACTGTGAGGATCAAATGAGCTAATCTATAGTACAGGCGTACCCCAGAGCCTGGCACTGCTGGCTCTGCCAGTCTGAGCTCGCGATGAGCAGCCAGTGGTGTGGAAATGGCCATTCCCCATGCTGCACTAATAAATGCTGGCTGTGGTTAATATTAATAAACGTCAGGGATCATTATTATTTTTTATTTAAGTAGTATTGTGCTACAAAGTGTGTAGCATAAGGCGTGGCACGGACGCTCTTTAAATGCTAGTTGTAATAAAAGCAATAGGAATACTTAGTGCCTGGCACATACTAAGTGCTCGATACATCTTAATTACTGTCCCGACTGTTATTATCAGCACTCAGTATTGCCTGTGAATTACTAGGCACCTCAGCGTTGCCATTGTCCCCTCCTCATCCTGCCTGATAGCCTCCATGGTAACCAGCCTCCTGGTAACTAAGCACTTTTCTCCCCCAACCTCTTTATGAAGCTTCAAGCCCACTTCATCATGTCAGCTCCCGGCAAACCGGTGTTTCCCACTTCTCCCGAGGTGCCCTCATCTCTGGGCACAAGCCCAGCCGCCCAGGAGGGTGTGCTGACAACCAAGCCAGGCTTCTGTTCGGTGACTTCATTTGCACAGTGAGCCTGTCACTCGCTGCATTCCCCCCTGCTACCTGACCCTGGCCCCCACTCCCCTTCCCCTCAAGTCTCCTCTTTACCCAGATTAGATCCTGGCACACAGGTGATTTTCTTAGGTGGGGAGGAGATAATATTAATAAGAACAATAATAGCTAACACACAGTGTTCCTAACATAGACGGACACTGTGCTAAGTGTTATACATGGATCATATTAACTCACTAATCCTCAAACCACACCCATGTGGAAGATACTGTTACCATGCCCATTTTACAGGTGGGAAAACCAAGGCACGGAGAGGTAACTGACTTACTCTAGGCGATGCAGCTAGTAAGTGATGTGACCAGGACTTGAACCTCTTAAGAACATTACATTAAATGGTGCAGAGAGTACCTGATACATGGTGAAGATTTCCTAAGCCCCAAGATTACAATAATGATCACGTTGTTTTTATGTGGCAGATTCAACAGAAGTGCTCACTCTACTCTCTCCCGATGAGTTTGGTATCCTTAGTGACAAAAAATGAACAAAGTGCCCTTGTCTACAGAAACAGTTCTCTTGCTGGAGGGAATAGAGTGGGGATTTTTTTTTTATTGAGCTCAAAATTCATATAACATAAAATTAACCATTTTAAAGTGTGTACAATTCAGTAGCTTGTAATGCATTTACAATGTTATGCAGCCACTACCTCTATCTAGTTCTAAAACGTTTTCAATCACCCCAAAAGAAAACCCCATACCCATTAAGCAGCCACTCCCCATTCTCCTCTGCCCCTAACCCCTGGCAACCAGCAATCTGCGTCCTGTCTTACAGATTTACCAATGTTTTATATTTCATATGGGCAGAACCATACAATAAGAGTTCTTTTGGGACTAGCTTCTTTCCCTGAGCATAATGTTTTCTAAGTTCCTCCATGTCATAGCATGTGTCGGTAAGTCACTCCTTTTTTATGGCTGAATAATATTCCATTTATGAATATTCCACGTTTGTTTGTCTGGGTGAGGATTTTAAAGAAGAAATTCCAAAGTTCCAGCCAATCTATGCCACAAACGTAGTGTTTTGTCATAAAAGCAGAATTCGGAGAAGCCTCACCCTATTTTGATCAAGAGAAATCCGATGAAGAAACCTGCTGTAAGAGAACACCCTAGCGAGGACCAGCGGCCAGAAACCCAAATGCCACATTAATGAGTGAGAAAGTCCTGGAGTCAGACAGCAGGGAGAGTCGCCGGTGACCTGCAGTGTCTAAACACATTCAGATACAGAATTGTCTAAAATCACAGCGCTGACCAAACAGAACCCTGGGGCGGGCTACTTTCAGTCACTGCTGTGTGGTAACCCCTGGCTTGGCATTCTCAAAGACCATGGCACCAGCTCTAGCTTTGGCATTAAAAAACAAAAAGCATTACCAAATTGAATTTCAAGATCCAGCAGAGAGGCGGGTGGGTTCCCAAACATTAAAGCAGCACCAAGTGTTATAGGTGTGGCGCGTGCTATAATCAGAGAGATAAGACTGCCTGCTGACTCGGCTAAGGATTAAAATTGGCCTTAATACCTGGCTGAGGGATTGTTTTCAGATTCACATCTCTATCTCTGAGTCGGCTGAAACAGAAATAGCTAATCCTTCACTTCCATAACCTTCCAGTAGGTTTCAACTGCAGAACCTGGAATTGTAGATGACAATCTTGGGGAGACAAGAGAGTGTGGCTCGTAGAACCAGGAGTCGAACAAGCAAAAAATGTTGCATTCTTACAAAAAGAGTTCTGCCTTATAAAATAGGTTTCTTTATCCCATGACATTCCAAGGAAACAAATTTGGAGTATTATCTGCTATTTAGCCGTGTGGTTCTTAAATTAAGTCGTAAAATCACCTGGGAAGCTTTAGTTAAATCAATCGCAGATTCCCAGGTCCCACCTCCAGAAAGCTGGCTTCAGTGGCTTTGCAGGGAGGCCCAGGAATCTGCATTTTACCAGGCTGCAAGACAGGTGGTCCACAGGTCACACTTTGACAAACTCCAATCTAGTGACCATTCTTAGAGACTCCGTCTGGAATTTTAGCTGCCTGATCAGAGTCTAGATTGTATTATGTGTCCAAATATCTGAGCCCAGCTTAAAGAATCCAACTGGCCTAAGACAGAATATCATGTTTCTTTTGTTTATTTGTTCACTCAATGAGTATTTATCAAGAATCTGCAGGCCCTAGAGATACATCTGTAAATATGACATAGATGAATCCCTCTCCTCACAGGACTCTCATCACGATTATTCTCATCATGATTATTGGATAGGGGCAAATAATTATTTTCTCTGTACAGAAAAGCCTAGTAAGATGGAAACAAAATCTCTAAGGATTAGGAGGGATGGTAAATATCCTTTAGTGTAACTACCATGTGATAAGTCTCCTCCATGATTTGCCTGCTGAGCATTTATCCACCCAATATACACTTAAATACTTCTAGGGATGGGGAGCTCACTATCAGATGAATGAGGCCATTCAATTCTCAGATGTTAAATTTGCCTTCCTTGGAACTTCTGCCCCTTAGTCCTAGTTCTGCTGTATGAGACTTGCAAAACAAATTAATGCCTCTTCCCACAGAGAGTCATTAAAATATTCAAAGCCAGTTTTCACCATTTTGTTCAGTCTTCTCTGCTTCAGGGTGAAGACCCTGCCTTAGCACCTACTTTGGAATCCCCTTCCTATTCTGGTTACTATCCTCCTCTGGGTAAATTTCACCTTATATCTTTAAAAAAAACAAAAACAAGAAACTACAGAGGTGGGATCCAACCCATCATTTGTGCATTTCTTTATTAAACACACATGGGCCAGGCTCTGTTTTCAGCTCCAGGAATAAAGTCCACAGAAAGGAATAACCACCTTCTTCATTCCGATGTTATCTTTCCTTTAATGTCACATTGTCGAGCCATTGGCCAAGGGCATAAGCTCAGCAGACCTTTCATAGGGGACCTTCATGAACAAATCACCTTTTCTTACCTTCTTTTATCTAAATCTATTGCTAGCTACAACTCACTCCTTTTTGAGCCTCTTTTATTTAGATACATACTGGCAACTCCCAAACTTTGGATTTTTTTCATTTCTATTTTCTTTTTCTCTTATGATTCTCTCCCCTCATCTCTTATATAAACATGCTTTCCTGTATGCAGAGTGCTGAAGCTAATGGCCATTTGGAGCCCAGTTTTATTTCAGAGCAGATATGTCAATGTCATAGCATCAAAGCAAGAGAGACGACCTGGTCTGACACCCTCACTTTACACATTATTCCCCCATGAGAACTGCCCCTCTACCCGTCCTCTGCCTCTTTCACTTAAGCGCATGACCTTCTCAGACCTCTGTGTCCACCTTGTCCATCTCCTACAGTGACCTGTAACATGTGTTTCCTGCCTGAGCCACAGTCATAAACAACTTCTGGTAGATTCGGGAGCAACACAGAGAGGAACCGGAAATGCTCTGTCTAATAACTCCCGGAAGCCAGGATCCCGCCCCTCAGCTCGGTAGTGGACACACCCTGTGATTGCTGGATCGAGCCACAGACCCAGAATCCCTCTGCTGGGCTCTGGGAGTCATTGCATTTTAAACTCACGTTGAATAATGAAGATCACCCAAGAACATCAGCAGACAAGAATGGAAGATTCCTACTCTGCAAGAGACAGAACTGGCCCTAGAATTAGAATCTTGGAGACGAAAATAATCAAGACCATCCAAATCCCATCTCATTGATATTCAGAGGAAGAAACTGGGACCCAGACAGAACATGTGTTAGGGGCCAGGCAGAAACGAGAACCCGGAGCTACTTATTCCTAGTCTTTCTCCTATCTTTCGGGGCTAATTATTTGATTTACACCACCCCCTGTCCCTTAGCTAGTATTCCAGTCCTAGGGGTTCCAGGCAACAAACCATAATGGAAAGTATATCCTAGAAACAAAGTCAGACAAACAAATGCCATCTGGGTGCTCAGGAATCCAGCCATTTGCTGGCTCCTTTCCTTTTAGGGCTGGTTACGAGAGGAATGGCTCCAGAGGGATAATATGTCCCTATTTTTCCTTCTAATCCAGGACACCTGTCCCTTCTTTGGGGAATGTATAATATTTGGGGCTTCTTCTCAACATGTGACCAGCCACCTGTTGTTCATGCCTTTCCAAATTGGCCTTTGTGTTTGGGGCTGGCCAACTGGACCCCCACCCACAATGAAGTGTTGGGCATTAGCCATATCCTGAATTTGAAGAGTCTGGAGTCTCTGAGGAATTAGCAGGTCAAGACAGTGCTCTCAAGCAGAATATACACCATGACACCTCCTCTCCTTAATGGGCTAGCTCTGATAGACTGTCATCAGTCTTTGAAGAGAAAGGAAGGCTGGAGTTCACCACATGCTATCATTTTCCTTCATCCCGCTCCATTCATTCATTTAACAAATATGTATTGACCACCTGCTACGTGTCACTCACTGCCACTCATCCACTCATCTATTCACCCTGCAAACACGTACATACCTCCACTGGGAGCAAAGTCCCATGCTGGATGCTGTGAGAGACATAGCAATGAATAAAGCTCAGTCCCTGCTCAGAAGGACCTCTTAATTTAGTTGGGATGATAATTCCATGAGCTACTGTGATTTAAGACCATATGTGTGGAGAGAGATACAAAGAACCATGGATCACAGAGGAGAGAGAAGTCACCCCGAGCTGTCAGGTGAGAAAGTTTGCAAGAGGATGTCGTGTGAGACCTGGACCTTGAGGAATGGGTAGGATTTGGAAACGCAAAAAAGTGTGTGGGTGGTCAAGTTGGTGCACCAGCTGAGAGGTGCCAGCAGGGAACTGGGAAGGCCAAGCGGGTCCATCTGGCTGATGTGGAGGGTACATGTGCTGCCCAGGGAGTAAATCAGGGTGGGGGATGGGGAGAGACTCTGAATGCTGGCAGGTTTGAAAGGTCTGAGCCTTTGTTATTTTCCTTGCCCCTTAGGTTCTGAGGTTTGGCACCCCATCTGCAAGCAGGCAGCCCGGGCAGAGAAGAAATTAAAGGTAAGCAAGCTAGTAGTGATCCCAGACCAGCGCTCTGACATTGCTACCTTTTGCCATAGGTTGGGGAACCTTGCTTTAGTGCTGAGTCAGCATTCCTTGGTGTGCACACTCCCAAACATGTGCCCGTGTCCTTGGATTTCGTTCGTGGTAACACCCACTTCATGGGGTTTTTGAGATTATGACATTGGATGTGAACGCACTTTGAAAACTATAAAGCACTGTATTTGCATGAATTTTTTAAGTGTTTCTGAGGCTATAACTGTACCATTGCTGATCAAGATGGCAGCCTCTCTGAGGCGCTCACGCCGTGGTCTTTCCCCAACCTAAGGTCATCTATTAATAATAATAGTTAATATTGTCATAGTAATTGACAGTTTATGCAGCATCTCCACAGTCACTCTCTGATTTGATTCCTTTAACTCTGTGAGGCAGATAGGCGAGGAATTTTCCCTTTGCCTTTGCCTATGAGCAAACCAAGGGAGTGGTTTGCCTCAGTAACGCAGCCAGGCAGAAGCACGGCTGGCGTCCCCAGGCACTCACTGGACCAGCTGAGGCTCTTGCATCCCTCTGAATTACTGTGCCTGGCAGCAGGAAGCCTGTGAACCTAGAGTCCTGATACTGCAGGGAGGGGCCCTTGACGCTGCAGGGGACCCTGGGTTGCATGTTGGGGGTGGGGGGCGGAGGGGGCGAGGAGAGGCGCTTAATGTCTCCAAGGTTCCTTTACACCCCGGCCCTTGGAACTTCCGAGTTGGTCCCTTGGAAGAGAACCGCCACCTGAACACACAAGTGTACAACTTGTGACAAGCTGATTAAACAGGTCTCCTTCATGGCCTCATCCACTTAATGTAAGTTTTGTGAAAGAGTTGGTCTGCTGATGTGTCGTTATTTTTGAGCCCCGAATATTTTTCCCCTGTTTTTTCCAAGTCCTCACCCATGTAAGGTATAAGAAGAACTAATCGTCCTTTTCTTCAGTTTCCTCCTCTTTGGCGGCAACTTCAGTCACCCTACTGCAGCCTTCCTGTTGTTGCCGTGGCCAAGCACCGCCTGTCTCATGACATTCTTAGTATCTTTCTTTAAATCACTCGCTACTTTCTACTGAACTAAGCTTATTTTAAAATAACACTTTATATCACCAAATGGAAACCAGTAATTCTTTCTATAAACGAAAGGAAACCATAAAATAAATTCAATGATAATGAAATAATCCTAGGTAACAATTCTCATAAACAAATCTTAAATTCCAGCTAGACAAAGTTGCTTGCACTCTGTTCGTTTAAAGGGGAAATTAGCAATTGTTGGAATGAATTAGCACCGGATTGAGACTGGCTCCTCAATCTAATCAGAATGATTAAAGTAAAATGTTACGTTTTACGCTCTCACTGTGTCACTCAGTGCTATGAAATGTTCCACCTAAATTCATCTTGGCAGACCCACCACTAATTCAGGCAACACAGCTCTCTAGACCCACATTATAGGCTGAGAAACTGAGAGGGAATCAGGCAGTCCTGAAGCTCCGCTTCTGCGTTTTACAGATAAGGAAGCCAAGATTCCTAAAACCATTTATTTCAACCATGGTCCTTGATTCCCAGTCCCTTACTTTGTAACTGCAACATGCTGCCACTCGCGTAGATGCAGTAAGAGTGACGTTACGCTGCTCTGCGAAGGGGGCTCTTAATCCATCATTGCCATTGTTCAGAGATAGATTTTTTAAGTTCGTCACTTCGGTGTATGTCAGTTTGCAATGAATACACTATAAAGAATCAGCATGCTGTGCAATGACATGAAGTTGAACCTACTTTTACTTTTTGAATAAACAAACTAGCAAGGAACTGGTACTAACCAATTTTATTCATTTAAAGTAAATACATTATTGACTGTGATAATCCAAGATGAAAATTTTTACGAGTAACTTCCTATTTAAAATGTTAGCTGCAAATATATAGAAAATAAATTCAAATTCTGCCCAACAGCCTGAAGTCTTAAGCAGTTTGGGTCTCATTCACACTCAAACATTGATTAATGAAAATAAAATAAAGAGAAAGTACAGAAGTAGCCAGAGAATGCTTTGACAGTATTGCTAATGTTCCCTGAAGAGCTCTGTTCTTACACCCCTGTCTCTCCCTCCCCACCAACCCCAGGGTGCAATTTTCACCCCTCTGTCTTTGTCTCTCCCACAGCATAGACGAACATCTGAAACTTCCATCTCACCCCCTGGATCTAGCATTGGGTCACCCAACCGAGTCATCTGCGTATGTATCACTTTTCAGCCATGGATGGGTGTGCCCAAACTGGTATCTAAAGAGTTTCTAAGGATGAAGGAGCTGTCAGGTTTTTATCCAACTGATATTTGGTGTGTGCCTGTCATGTGCTAGGCTCTGTTGCAGGTCCTGAGGATACAGTGGGAGTGGGATACAGGGAGGACATAGACCCTGCCTTCATAGAGCACATAGTCTAGGAAACCCGGAGTTTCAGAGATAATATAGAGTTCTGCAGAGCAGGAGACAGAAAGTGCCATGACAGCAAGAGCGCTTGCTGAGTCTGTAAATAACGCAAGGCGCCTCCTTTCCCATTACTTAACCGAGAGAAGGACAAGATAAAAACTGGGATCAGAGTGGTATCTGGACTAGGTGTTGGGCAGAATATCGATGTGGAGGTATTGGTGTGATAAAGAGGCAGAAAGGAGAAGGAGTCATGTGATGTGGAAACATGGCCATAAAGGATTTGCAAAGATAAATAAGGGCTTTCTAATCATGTGCAAAGTCCAGGGATGGACGAGATCACCTGCTTGTATCTTAGCTCCCATATCCAGAGGTGTAAAACACAGGGGGTTCATCATCTTCCTGGGATGTGGCAGAAGGGACAAGAGTTGAGTTGCATGACCTCAGAGGTCTCTCGTATATGTGATTTATTTTTCCATTCAAAAAATGGATACCGAGCATCTACTCTGTGCTAAGCAGTGTGCTCTGCTCTGGGGAAATGGTGGTGAAGTGCACAGACCCGATGCCTATCCTCATGACATGGAACACATATGCCATGAATAGTCAGTTGCAGTTATAAGCGCCAGGAAGAAAAAGCACAGCATTCTCTGAGGATGCTACATACGCACAGAGGGACCTAGCAGTATAGGACCAGTTGGGAGAAGGCATCTCTGGGGAAGAAATATTTAAGCTCAAGCCTGAGGGATAAACAGAAGTAAGCTACAGGAAGGAGGGGAGGCAGAGCCAGGGAGGACCAAAGTGAGCAGCAAACCTCCATCTGACTGATTCTGGACTGTCCAGCCTTCCACAAGTCAAAGGGGCCAAGAAGCCGAGCAATTGGAGGCAATGGTCTAGAGCAGGAAACCCAGTCCTAACAAGGAGCTCTAGATGCAGTCCCCAAACCAGCCAGTCCTGGGTGGGCCCTGACCGTCATCACTAGACAAGTCCACATCCAGCTTCCTCTTTGATCCCTGGATAATGCCCATCGATGAGACTATTTCGTTTCCTTTCTTCCTCTGGTCAAATTAACAAAGACTTAAGTGATATCATTGACTGCAACTTCAATATGGGTCAATACTACCACATGGCTGTCACAAAAGACAAGATACTTTGATCACAGGCCGTCCTCATAGAGGAATCCTGTCCAAGACCGGAGGGAGGATAGTGCCCTGGTACTGTGAATGGGCCAGACCACGGCAGGATTAATGGGCTTAGTTTCCAGGCCTGCACTGTGAGAAGGCTATTGACAAATGCAAGCAGGTCTCCAGAAGAGAGTTACCGGGACATGCGCGCTCCGAAAGTGGCTGCACTACGATGCCGTCCATCACTAGCTGGTGGCCTGGGCTCCTGAGGAGCCTCGTTAACCTTTGTGCAGTAAGTTAGGCCCTGATGTTGTTCACCTTGCAGTCCCCTGTGAGAAGCAGCTCCCCTGCAGAAGAGAGTGCCCAGTGGCACCTGGGACCCTGTGCCCGTGCCTGCCCACCGGAGGCTCGTTCGCTGAGACCAGCTGTTCCTCGAGTCCTGGCATAGCCACACACCTTCCCTCCCACCTTCTCTTCTTCTCACCCTTTAGGGGGCCTCACGCTCAGCTGCTCCAGGGAATGATTGCACGTGTTACACGAGCCACGTTTTAAGTCAGACTACCCCAAACATTGCTTCCAAATTTGACAAAAAATCGATCCATCTGCTTTGGGGACATGCAAAAACAAGATACTTTTCATAGATACTTGAGATTTGGTATTAAAACTAAAATTAAAATTATCAGTGAACCTGGAGCTGGCAGAATCTTTCAAACTTTAGAACTTTGTTCCATCCCCCACTGACTTCTAGAATCATCTTCAGGTGGTTTGACTTCAACCTGCCCCACGTTGTTCTCCTCCTTCCATCCTGGCTAATTACTTTAGGATGCCTGTGATCAATCACTGCGCCTCCCAGACCTGAGGCTCATTTAGAGCCCCATCAATGAAGTGTCTATAGGACGAAATATAAATTAAGTATCTTTGCGGTTTGGCGTAAAGTGCCAAGATGAATAGTTTTGGGTGGAGTTGAGTTTGTAAGATGCCAAGGTCAAGATCTAACATCCCAGGACAAAAAGCAGCAGTTCCTTCAGCAAGCAGACTCTCCTAATAAGGTTCCCTGTACCCACACACCGCAGAATCGGTCCCGTCTGTAGCAGGCAGCCTCTGGCAGAAATCAGGCGGCAGCCCTCAAAGAGTTCAACTGAGGAGGGTGTCATGGAGGCACCATGGACAGAGGTGTGGGCAGGGTTAAGGGGACCCACAGGAGACAGTGAGGGATCCAGGGACTACAACAGCACAACATTGTTACCACCCTGGGCCTAAAGAGACAATGGAAGGAAACAGCATTATGGAAGCTGGTGAGAGCAGGAGCTGTGGACACACAGCCACCAGGTGGGAGTCAGGCCCACAACCAGACAGGAAGGTTGCCAGGGGAGTGTGTGCCAGCCTCTCTCCTCATTCATCCTCTAGGATCTGCTGCCTCCTATTGGCCAAACCCAATGGAAAGCCAGAGAGCAAGAGAGCCTGAGATGCAGCCCAGGGGCACTCTGGGCACAGATTCGGGCAAGGCAGGGTGGACAGTGGGTCTAGGGGCAATGGAGAATGGGCAGCACGGTGTCCAGACAACAGTAGATGGGGCAGGGATGGAGTAGTTAAAGGTTCCTTGAGAAGCTTTTAAAGTAGCAAAGCTTATAAGGATTTTATGAATGCTGCTCTCTCTAAAGCAGTCTTGGCCCCGAGACGTCACCTGGCCCCTATGGCATTGGGAGAACATTATGTATGAGGCTAACACATCCTCCTCAAATGCTCTATCTGGTGGCCTCTGTCATAATTTATGGCACTCCTAGACCTTGCAAGACAGATCCTGGTTGATCATAAAAGCAACCAGGTCACAGAGGGAACAGCTGATAGACACGGCCGTGGAAGGGACATGGCTCCAGGAACTGTGAGCTGTGGGCTGTCACAGGCAAGGGGAAGCTGTCTTTTAACCCCTGCAGTTCTGGGGGGCTGAACTCAGGCAAAGTCAAGTCAAGCGGAAGTTAGAGGCTCATTGCAGTTCGATGTGAGGAGCATTCTGAGTGCAGCCTCTGACCCTGTCAGCCCGTGAACTCCTCTCGAGAAGGCGGGGGAGACCACTGGAGAGGGCAGGCTCTCTGGGTTCAAATTCGGGTTTTTGCTACTTATCAGCTATGTGGCCTTGGGCAAGTCAATTGATTTCTCTGTGCCTCTGTTTCCCTTTTCAAAATGAGGATAATGTTAATGCTTATACTAATCGTCCTATTACTGGTTGTTATGTGGATTAACGAAGTTAATCCATATGAGGGAGCTGGGACAGAGCCTGGCGTATAATAAGCGCTCACCAAATGTTCGCTGGTGTTCTACATGATGACTGTTGTCTTCAGCATTTCATCTCCTTCTCCAAGGGTGATGTGACCTGGGATGTCCTCACTGTGTGGGGTGGGGAGGCAGTCAGCACCCAGGCTGTGTAGTTCACGCTGGATTCACACCTGCTAGCTAAGCGGCGCATGTT
Source organism: Avahi laniger (assembly GCA_963575035.1). Taxonomy (NCBI): domain Eukaryota; kingdom Metazoa; phylum Chordata; class Mammalia; order Primates; family Indriidae; genus Avahi; species Avahi laniger. The sequence goes on from CAUYSK010127931.1 coordinate 73,076, forward strand.
GCCGAGCCTTTGGAGCCTCAGTTTCCTCATCTGGAAGTATTATAGAAATGATATTGACACTTCTTCACAGAGGTGTTATGACATTTAGAGGAGATAACTACTGTAAGGTGCAGGCCCTCGTAAATGATAACTGCTCAATAAATGTCGGCCCTGTTGGAATGGGCGGCCTCTGAGACAGTTCATATTCTAACCTTCAGCAATGTTTTGATTCGATCCTGATACATTGTTTTTAGCGGAAACTGGAGAAGCTCCTTTGTTTCGTACCTTGTTTGTGTTTCCTCCCTCCTTTCCTTTTTCCTTCTTATCTTTCTGCTCCTTTCCTGTCCATATCCCTCTTCCCCAGGCTAAAGTGGATAATGAGATCCTTAATTACAAAGACCTGGCAGCTCTCCCCAAGGTTAAGTCCATCTACGAGGTACAACGCCCCGACCTCCTTTCCTACGAGCCTCATTCCAGATACACGTCCGACGAGATGCTGGAGAGATGTGGCTATGGAGAGGTATCGCGTCCTGCCCTTCGCTTTGGGGCTGCTGTAGGAGGGCAGTCCTGCCAGGGTCCCCAGCCCTGTCCATTGCAGACGGCGTGGCCTCCACAGTGCTGGCCCCCAGTCTCTTCTAAATGGGAATTTATAGCCAACATTTTAAACTCAAGAGATTTCATCCAAAAATCTGGCTTTCTGGCTTTTCTTGAAAAATCAGAGCTGGCAACAATAAACCTGTATTTCACCACCCGGAGATGGGAAGCAGTGCCCTCTGTAGACAGGACATGGGCCGCCCCATTCTCCTCAGTCCCTACGGCTCCCTGTTAAGCCCAGCAGTGAGGCAAAGAGCCTCTGACCACTTATTACTTCTTCTTTTAGTGGAGAAATTTTTCTTCTACTCAACCCATGGCTCTCATCTGCTGCCAGGCTCAGTGGCCCTTTAGCTTTATAATCCCTAATCAGACACGTTCTCTGGTTTGTGCACCTGGTCTTAAGCCCCAGTGTGCAGAGGAAAAGACACTTTTATAAAGACTCAGTAGAGATGGCTTTTGAAATCATTAAGTGGTTGCTGAACAAGAGAAAGTGTTCTCTGGAGAAGGCAGAGCAGCCATCACGCTGGCGATCCTGGCAGTCCTGGCGGTCCGCCAGGACATTTCTAACCCCATGCCAGCCCCTGAGCTGTGATGACTGAGAACAGAAGGAGCCCTAGCCTGGTGGGCAGGGACCCAGGTTCTTGTCCCAGCTCCACCACAGCCAGCCTTGTGACCTCAGCCAGGTCCCTGCCTCTCCAAGGGACTGGGGTGCTGTTCGGGTGAAGAGCCCGTGCGGAGATTATCTGGGTTCTGGTCCCTGAAATGGAGCAGGTACAAGGGATCACATGTTTGGTAGAAGTTGGTTCTCCCGAGGTTAGAAATGGCAAACCAGGTCCCACAGACCACAGCCAGCCCCAGATTTGATTTGTTTCATTCACAAAGTATCTTTTTAAAATATTAACTAGTTGTCTACATGCAAACACTGGGAGACTTCACATAAGAATCCGCATTTCTGACTTGGTTGTTAAACCCAGAGGCTGTGTTAGGGCTGGCAGGCACTCCAGCATGCCCAGTCTCTGAGCAGCCCCTGCCCCTTCCGCCAGGACATTGTGTCTCCAGCTGGCTGTACCACCCGCAGGTCAACTCTCTGGTTGATGGCAACAGCCTGGCTCTTGCCTGGCCCTACATTTGGGTTTCTGTCCTTGGTATTGTCCCCATGAACCACAGAGGAGTCTTGAGCCAGTAGAGAGACGGGGAAGGGTGGTGGAAATAGCTCCCAGCAAGCCGTGGAGAAGCCCAGGTCTGAGTCAAGACCTGCCACTTCCTCCCCAAGAGGCCCTGATTGGCCCTGAGCCTTCCCATTTCCTTCCTGGGCCTTTGTTTTTCCATCTGTACAAGGAAGCATACTCCCAAGGTCTCCTACCTGCTAGCAGCAGCTCTGACATCGTGGAGAACGTGCCCGGGGGAGGCGGCGGGCCCTCCCTCTGCCGAGCCATCTGACAATACTCTGCCCGTTCCTCTCACCCTCTCTCTCCTTTGCTGCTTCCACGACTGCCTTCAAACTCTTCGCTCCTCAGTCGCTGGGAACGTTATCTCCCTACTCCCAGGTAACTAAGCTGAGGTAGAATTAAGTTGATTATTATTGTGTCCCCTCGTGCTGACCAAGAAGACCCCGGACTTCACCCCTCCCCAACCCCACAGGGCCTGAGCCCTCGGCCACGGTGCGCTTCCCAACCAGGCAGTGACAGAGGGGCTTGGGGCATGCCCTGCAGGCAGCAGCAGTGGCATAAAGGATGGGCGAACCCGATGTGCCCTTTCTACCCGGAGATGGGCTCCCTCGGGCTCCCAGGGCTCCCAGTCAGGATTCCAGGGCCTGACCCCCGGGTGCCGTACAAGGCCCTGCTAGTGATGGCAAAGCGTGGGAGACTCTCTGCCACCTCCCGGGCTGTGCGTGTAGCTCAGGGAGGGAGTCTCTGTATTCATGCCTCAGCCCCTAGAATCCCAGATTCCATGTCACACCCCCACCTCCCTGCTAGATCGCCCGGGCCACAGACCCACCTAACCACGGCCTTGCTCACAGCGCACTTCCTCCCCCAGGACATCTACGAGAACCTGGACCTCCGGCAGAGACGGGCCTCCAGCCCGGGGTACATCGACTCCCCCACCTACAGCCGGCAGGGCATGTCCCCCACCTTCTCCCGCTCACCTCACCACTACTACCGCTCTGGTAAGGAAAGGGGAAGCCCCCAAGGGAGAGGAAGAGCCGGGAGACAATGCAGTGACGTGGTGTCCCTGGGCTGCAGAGCCTGCGCAGGGCTTCCCCAGGATCCCACCACAGCGTGGCCCTCCTGAGGCCTGAGGCCACCTAGGTGAAGGGCTGGGCCTCTCTGAGTCCCCGCGGTGCCCCTGGCAGGGGTAGAGAAGGAGTATGTGGCACTGAGAAGCAGCAGGAAGGTGGGTGGTGAGCTGCCAGGAGAGGGGGTGGCAGGCAGCCCCGCAGCCCTGGCTGGGAGAAGATGCCTCCACCTGCTTCCTGGGGCCTGGCCTTCCCCAAGGGGCCCTGCACAGTCACCCCGAGGGGAGGGGGAAGCAGGCTGGGATGGAGGAAAGAAGCCCTGCTGGGAAGCTTAGAGGGACGAAGATGTCTTCTCAGAGCTTGGTAGAATTGATTCCTACCCCCGCGAAATCTGACTTTGGAGTCCAGCCAGGAGGCAAGGTCGAGCTTGTTTCTGCAGACGCAGTGCATGAGAGCACATGCTTCTTCCGGCCGGAACCTGAGCACGCTGGAGCGCCCCAGCCCACCCCGACCCCTGCTGTCATCACCTCACCGCTTCCTTAACTGCCACCGCGTTAATGCCTGTTTTCTCTGTGCCTCTGTTCTCTCTGGGGACCACTGCCTGCGTGCCCCAGGGCCCGAGAGTGGCCGGAGCTCTCCATACCATAGCCAGTTAGACGTGAGGTCCTCCACTCCGACCTCTTACCAGGCTCCCAAGCACTTTCACATCCCAGGTAGGCACTGCCAGCCCAGAATGCCTGGCATGGGTGCATGCTCCAGGGGGTCTCCAGTGCCTGAGCGTCCCACTCGATGATGTACAGGCACCAAGGAGAAGCCAGTTCCTGGGGGACCCTCCCTAACCAGGCACCCACACTAATTCCACACACGAGCCCCAACACCCCCAGGAGTGTTAGTCCACCCATTTGACAGGACCAGCCTTGATCAAGATCTCAAGGTAGCAGCCCAGGGAAGAAAATGTGCAGGGAAGTAGTGTGAAATTCCTTGAATGCTCAAGCCCCTGAGGGCACAGCAGTGCCGCACAGTGGCAAAGGCCACCATCTTAGCATCAGAGCTCCTGGGGTGAATCCCAATACCGCTGCTTATAAGTGTATGACCTTGGGCCAGTGGCTTGGCTTCCACAAGCCTCTGTTGTCCCCCCTGTTACAACCAGACACTGTCGTGGGCCCGAAGCTTGTAGCTGTGCTCAACCCAGCCCAGCCGAGACCCTGCCTTCATAATCCTGGTATTTATATTCTAACGTGGGAAGAGAGATAATGAATAAGTAAATGATCATTTCAGGTAATGATAGGTTCTCTAAACATACATAAAAGAGGGCACCGTGAGAGATGACTAGGGTCATGTGGTCAGGAAGGGCTTCTTGGAGGGAACATTAAAGCTGAAGGGTGAAAAGGAGGCCACCTGCGAAGACCCCAGGCAAAGACATCCCGGGCAGAGGGAGCAGCAGGGGTACAGTCGGTGCGACTGGAGGTGGCGCTAGGAGACGAGAGGAAGGCAGGCAGAGCCAGAGCCAGTGTGGGCCCGGTCTCCTAACTCTGCACTCAGGTTTTCACTCCCCACTCACTTTCCCCCCAAGAGCTCTTCCTGCCGTTTCATCTACACCTTTCTCAACTGCCCCAAAGGGGTCCCCTCCTGTGTGTGTTTGAGGGAGGGGGAGGGACGCAATGCCGAAACTTGGCTGCAGCATCCTGGGGACTTTCACCTGGAGGCAGGACCCTGGGTGGAGGCATGGACACCTTCCTGCATGGGTTCGGCTGAGCATGCGCCACCTGCCTGCACGCCCACCATTCAAGCCCCAAGCCCCTCCTCGGCACCATCTGAATCCATCTGTTCCTCTCCCCCGACCTTACTTGGAACCTGTTGGGATGAGGTTGAAAGTTCAACTTTGGAAGAGGAAGTCCACCAGGGGAAAGATGGTGGCCCCTTGGAAAAAGTTGCTGACCATCTATTTCTCCTGAGATCAACTGACCAAGTACTATCTCCTTTTCTCCTCCCTCTCTCTCTCTCTCTCTCCCCCCCCCCACCCTGCTGTCCCTTCTTGGTCTGTCTGGCAGCTGGAGACAGTAACATCTACCGGAAACCCCCGATCTACAAACGGCATGGTATGGTCAGAGACAGATAGGGCTTGGCCAGACAAGGAGAGGGGGGATGTTAACCATCTTTGCAGATGGCTCTGCCCAGGCCACCAGGAACCACTAACGCAAGGCCACATCTCGGTCCTTCTTGTTGGCTGCCCCCATCTCTCAGGGTGACACTGGGGAGGAGGTTGGTGTCATTTCAAAAGAGCAAAGGCCTCATGTCCCCTAAATCCTTTCCCACCACCTTACTAATCACTGTTGTCTGGTGTCCTAAATTCCATGATCAGAGAAACTGTTGTAAAATGTATGTACCCCTGGAAGCATCGCACGCCAAGGCACTGATACTCCAAAATGTTCATTAGAATCACGTGAGATGCACACAGGTCCCTGGGCCCCACCCCCAACTTGCTAAATTAGAATTTTGTATTTGTAACAGTTTCTCCAGGTGCGACTGATGCTCAGCCCAGCTTGGGACCCACTGCTCTGAGCTGGTCTCAGTCACTGTCCCCTGAGAGTGGATGGGTTCTTAGAGAGCAGATGCAGATCAGAAAGGAGCAGAGAGTCACTTCATTCTTTCATTCATTCCTTCGTTTAGTGTTTCTCAAAGAATAATCTATGGCCACATGCACCTGAGAGACTTATTAAAAAGGCACAGTCCCTAGCCCTGGCCCTGCCCCAGACTCCCTTAATCAGAAATACTGAGTGTGAAGAATCTGCAGTCTAACTGGCTTTGTCCCTGATTTCAGCCTGCGCTCAGGATGAGATCCACCAAGTCTTCGTCACCGACACCTCCTGTTCATTTTTGCAAAAAGCACTTATTAAGCCTCAGTTGAATAAGTACATCCCTGCCTTTAGGGTGCAGAGGAGCAGCTGCGTCCCTGTGCACCTCATGGCTTAAGGCTCTAGTGGATAACAGAGGGAGACACACAGCTGGCAGAGTTTGGAGAGGGACAAAGCAGCCCTGAACCAGGATCTGAACTAACTAGCTGGTGGAGGGGACAGTAACAGCATAAACAGTGGCTCTGGGTGCTTAAGACCCTGCGATTTAGACAGACATCCTCGGTTTCAGAGGGGGCTGAGCAGGGGGCCAAGGTGAGTCTGTGAGCATGTACACGTAGCTGTGGAGGACACATTACACACAGGCCACTGAGTGGCCATAGAAAGGCACCAACCCCATCAAAGGCAGTTCGGCTTTATATCCAGAAAAGACTCCCAGAGTCCAAGCTTCTCAGGACTTCATGGGATTTCCCAGGTGGGCTCTGCGGGGTAGCTCCAAAGCAGATTCCAGAGGAGTGTCGGGTGGAGGTGGATTGCATGTATAGGAGGGCAGATAGAAAGGCTAAACGCGATTGGCCAGGAGGGGCTGCCCAGAACCCAAGTCAAAGGGGAGAATTCGGCTGGGCGCGGTGGCTCATACCTGCAATCCTAGCACTCTGGGAGGCTGAGGCAGGCGGATCGCTTGAGCTCAGGAATTCCAGACCAGTCTGAGCAAGAGCGAGACCCCGTCTCTACTGAAAATAGAAAAATTAGCCGGATGTGGTGGTGCGTGCCTGTGGTCCCAGCTACTCGAGAGGCTGAGGCAGGAGGATCACTTGAGCCCAGGAGTTTGAGACTGCAGAGAGTTGCAATGACGCCACTGTTCTCTAGCCCAGGCAACAAAAAAAAAAGAAAGAAAGCTTTAGAAGCAAGTGCTGCTGGGAGAGGGTGAATGGCCTGGGGCTGGCTGAAGGTTGATCCCATGACCCTCTGCTGCTCTGGCTCCACAGAGCGTAGAGCTTGTCCCTAGAGTTTCCTTATAGCTGATCCTGAGAAATGGTCATGGAGCCACACTCATTTCCCCAGCCCCTCTCTGCCATACCAGCCTGTCACTCATCTTTGGGCCACTATGAGTCATTCGTAAAGCATTTGTGTTTGCAATGAGTCTTTTGGTCACCCTTGTCATGGGCTTACTTCAGGTGGAAACTTGAAGCTGGATGGCACCTGAGCCAGCAGACCAATTCTGACACCTACAAATGGGGAAACTGAGGCAGAGATAGGCAGGATCTGCCCTGTGTTACAACTGAGTTAAATGGCAGAGCTAAGCAGAGCTTTGCTGACTTCCTGTCCAGTGCTCTGTCCTTGGGGCCATGTAGCCTCCCCAGACCAAATGTGGCATCTCAGGATAGGAGGAGGTTGACCTGACTCAGCACGCATCATGGCCATGCCTGGCCATCCCCACCCTAGATGTGGTTCAAATCCATAACCAGGCCGGCTTGTAAAGGGTTAAGAAGATGAGGGCTGGGGCTCACCTGGGACCTGTCCAGTCTTACTCCAAGGAGCCCCAGCCTTAGAGTCCTCTCTGGAGGAGACCTGGGAATCCCTGGAATGTGCTGGAAAGAGCCTTGGGCTGGAGTCTGGCCCAGTTCTGACACTAACTTGCTGTGTGGTCTTGAGCAAGCCCCTTCCCCTCTCTCCAGTTTAGATATCCAAATGTAAAATGAAGGGTTGGCCCCAGCGCTCCATGTCTCAGACCCTCCTACCAGAGATTCCTGACCTGGGCGGGAGCCTGGTAGAGACAGGGAAAGAGTGCACAGTCCCAGCCAAGGCATCCTGCCTTCCTGAAGCATTCTCCTTGGGTCCTTTACAGGTGATTTGTCTACAGCAACCAAGAGCAAAACAAGTGAAGACATCAGCCAGGCCTCCAAGTACAGTCCAGCCTACTCGCCAGACCCCTACTATGCTGCGGAGTCTGAGTACTGGACCTACCATGGGTCCCCCAAAGGTAGCCTCCCCGTGGGAGCCTGGGACCAGAGCCCTATCACCTGTGCCAGGGACACAGGAGGTTGGGACAGACAGCACCCACTCCTTCACATGACCATTCTGAATGAGAGCGTTTAGAGAGTATATGACTGAGGATTTTTGGTCATGCAACTGACATACACTGAGGGCCACCCATGGCCCTGGGGATACACTGGGGAGCAAAATAGATCAGGTCGCAGCCCTTGTGGAGGAGACAGACAGAGGTCCCAACCGTGAGAGGGAGGTGATGCACAAGAGGTGGAAGGGATGAGGACAGGCACACTGTCAGCCAGAAAAATGACAAGTGTCTCAGGTGCAGCAACTCAACCGCCATAGGAAGAGAGACGGGGTAATTCAGCGGAGAGTACAGAAACATGTGCGACGACCCAAGATGCACGTGTAGGTTCCAGCGGAGGAAAGGAAAGGCCGTCAGCTTAGCCTTGAGCTCAGAGAGGGGGAGAAGCAGGTCGGGGGATGGGGATCCCACAGGGCTTTGTGGTTTGAGGTAAGGATTTTGGTTATTATCCTACACAGTGGGATGCCACTAAAAGTAGTGACGTGATCACATTTGTGCTTTTGAGAGACCAATGTGGCTGTGGGGTGAAAAATGGTTTGGAAGATGGAAAAAGAGAGGATGTGGGGAGATGGAAGGCTCTTGTAGGCACCCTGGCAAGGGATCCTAGTGATCTTCAGGGCCCCAGCCCACCCAATCAGGCAACTGACGCTGTTCCTTTTAAGTATAGGGAGGGATTGTCAACAAGATCCACTTTGATTGAACACACATTGTTACTAGTTGAACGTCCATTCTGAGCAAAGCTTCATGAAAGCTCAGAGATGACTCCTTCGTTACCCTCAAAGAATTCTCCATTTGGAAAAGGAAGTAATTCACAAATATAACTACACCCAAAGTCACCCATGATTAGTACCCACGGGAGAGGGTAAGTGTCCAGTGGCTGCAAAGGCATGAGAGACCACTCCCAACAGGTGTGGGGGTAACTTAGATGAGACTATTTCAACTGCAAAAAAAAGGAAAAGGAAAAACCATCTCCAAATGCCTTAAGCCAGAGAGGGCTGAGTGGGGAGCACAGGCGCGGAAGCTGAACCTCTCTGTCCTTTGGCAGTGCCCCGAGCCAGAAGGTTCTCATCTGGAGAGGAGGACGACTTTGACCGCAGCATGCACAAGGTGAGCAGGTCACACCACTGACCAAGATGCTTAGAGGGTACATCACTGAGGATTTTTTCATTTGCAAGTGGCAGAAACCAAATTCGAACTCACCTATGATAGAAAAAGAAGTGCATAGCTTTGCGTAACTGAAAAGTCAAACGGTAGGATTAGCTTCGGGTTGTCCAGGTCTAACTGCTCAAAAAAAAAAAAAAATGCCACCAGGAAGGTGTCTTTCTCTTCTCTTGTGGAGCTTCCCTCTGCTTTGTCTTCATGCTCTTTTCCTGTCGTGGTGAGTGGGTGCCAGCAACCCTCCTATGTCGCTGGTGGGGATGTAAAATGGTCCAGCCACTGTGGAAAACGTTTGACAATTTCACAAAAAGTTGAACATAAGATTACCATATGACCCAGCAATTCCGCTTCTAGGTAGATACCCAAAAGAACTGAAAACCAATACCCAAATACATGCACGCCCACGTTCATAGCAGCACTACTCACAGCAGCCAAAAGGTGGACACAACCCACATGTCCATCGGCTCATGAACAAACTGCAGCGTAAACACACACTGGAACATTACTGAGCCATACAAGGAAATGAAATGACGATATGGGCCACAACGTGGATGAAGGTTGGAAACATGCTGAGTGGAAGAAGCTGGACACAAAAGCCCACATACAGCATGGTCCCATTTATATGAAATATCCAGAACAGGCAAATCCATACAGACAGAGCAGAGACGGGTGGTTACCGAGGGTTGGGGGATGGGGAGGGACTGCTTAATAGCTTTAAGGTCTCCTTTATTACCCATCGTTATGGGGTAATAGCGATGTTTGGAGTAAGATAGCGGTGGTCATTGCACGTTGTGAATGTACGAAGTGCCCTGAATTGTTTGCTTTCAAATGGTTAATTTGCAGTTATGTGATTTTCCCCTCAATTAAAAAAAAGATGACAGTCTGCCCGTCACTGAACCAATCACTGTGGCCAGGACAGAGGATCCTGTCACTGGCCAGGCCTGCTTTTTGCCCCACCCTAGACACAGGACAACTTGTGGAAGACAGATGAAGTCCCAAAGGGAAATGTGGGTGCCATGGGCGGGAGGAGCGCAGGAAAGGCAGAATTTTGCCATAGAGGGTCCAGTCGCTCAGCCTTTCCCAAGCCTGTTCCATCTCGATGTCCCTTCTTGTCCCTCTAACTTCACCTCGCTCTTCCCCCATCCCCAGCTCCAGAGCGGAATCGGCCGCCTGATTCTGAAGGAGGAGATGAAGGCCCGGTCGAGCTCCTACGCGGACCCCTGGACCCCTCCCCGGAGTTCCACCAGCAGCCGGGAGGCCCTGCACACAGCTGGCTACGAGATGTCCCTCAATGGCTGTAAGCACTGCTCCGGAAGCCCTGCAGGGCCGGGCCGTTCCTGGCAACTGCCTGACACTTGGCTGTTCACCCTGAGCCAGGCCTCCTTGAGGCCAGTCCACACGTCCTCTCTCTTCCTCCTCACGGCAGCTCTTATCACGCCCACATGCTACAGATGGGGAACCAAGGCATGGCAGCCTTGGGTCACTGCCCAAGTGCTGGAGCTCGCTTGATCAGATCCCCTGCCTGTTTGTATAAGTAAAGTTCTGTTGGGACACAGCCAGCTCCAACTCCATCCCGCAGGCTAACAAAGGAATCGGGAATCGGGAAAGGCTGGCCATGGCAGTTAGCCCCAGAGCCTCCCACTTTCTTCCATTTCTGGTGTCCCCTCTGGGTCTAGAATACGGGTTTGGTGAGGGGCTGTGTGGGCCACCTCAGAAGACCGTGCTGTACCCTGAGCAGTCACTCCTACCCCTTTGGGCCATCTGAAGCTGTGACTTCCAATCAGATTCAGTGTAAAGAAAAATGTCTTCTAATAGTCTGCATGGCTCAACAATATAAGGGACAGCCTCCTGAGGTAGTGAGCCTACCACCACTTGGAGGTATACAAGCAGAGGCTTTGTTCAAGCACTTTGCCTTGAAAGTCTCTCATTGCAAGCTCCTCTCTGTTCCTGAACACACACATGTGCTCTCTCTGCCTCCTCTTTTTCTTACCCTTGTGGGATTCAGTCCCACTAGGAAATCCCACCTCGGATTAATACTTGATGGTTAATAAAAGGTATCATTTATTGTACTTCCGTGCGCCAGGCGTTTGTGGATACATTATCACTCCTGGTCCTCACAAAGACCCGCAATGTAGAGGGACTATTAGCACTCACTTTATAGACGAGAGAACTGAGGTTAAGCCACTTGCCCCAAGTCAGAAAGCCACTAGATGACTTAGCCAGGATCAGACCCGAGTCAGAGCGACCGCAAGGCCATGAGCGTTCCCTCTTCACCACACTGCACCTTGACTCCTGCTGAGAGTGAAGATGGCGGTGGTGTGATGGTAAAGCCAGTTATACGGCATATTCTATATGTGTCAGTCACTCTGCTGAGTCTTACTGTATTATGTCACAATCTTCACAATAATCCTGTTAAGGAAACACTATCTCTCCCCATTTTACAGGTGAGAAAACTGAAGCATGATTAGGTAAACTGTCTGAAGTTAGGTATTTACTAGTGGCAAAGCCGAGATGAACTGATCAGCCTTTTTTCCTGCCTGACAGCTGAGGGGTGTGGTTTTCAGCCCCTGGCTCTGGGCTCTGTGCAGTGCACTGGTGCTGCTCAAAATTCAACTGCATCTGTCCAGCGAGTATCACAGAGCACCTGTTCTGCCCCAGGTGCGGGGCTAGGAGCCAGGTGGGGGAGGGAGCTGAGGTGCAGGTGCGACAATCGGAAACTGGCCAATGGGAGGTGCCGAACGAGGCCCCTACTTCCGGCCAACCACGGTGGCTGGGCGTGGTTTGTCCTTGTGAACTGTCTCCACCACATCTGTCTGTCCCCATGAGCGCTGGTCTCGGCTTTTCTCTCTTGCAGCCCCTCGGTCGCACTACCTGGCTGACAGCGGTACGTTCTGCCCAGTCTGCCTTCGCCCATCGGGTCCTGGGAGGGCCAGAGCTGAGTCTGCTGCAGCTCCCTGTGGCTCTGATGACCACACAACATGGATGTCCCCGCACGGTCCAGATCTCAAATAGTCTACCACACAGTATTTCTAAGTTGTGGGCTTCCATCTGGGGTTCTAGAACCAGGATTGCCATGCCCAGCAGGTCCCAGAGAGAAAGAAAGAGCACCCAACTGGGCGCCTTCCTATCTGGGTATGGAGCTTGATGCCAATTCCAGGGCCTTTGTCCAGAGCCACCCTGTGGCCGGGACACAGAGATCTGTCATAGGAAGATAGATGTGTGCAGGCCAGAGCCAGAGAGTGTGCAAGTGGGTGCCTTGGGTGGGCCTGGAATTCTGCCAGGGTGAGGAGCTACTCAGACAGTCAAGTTGGAAATCTCAAGAGCATCAGGAAGAGGGGGTGTCCTCTGGCTCTCACCCCTTCCCACTGGGCTGGGCCATTTGTAGCCATGTGGTGACCTTGGGTAGAGGGACACATGGCTTGAGGCTCCTGGTAACTGCTCTGGCTCCTTCTTTTCAGATCCCCTCATCTCCAAATCCGCCTCCCTCCCTGCCTACAGAAGAAATGGGCTGCACAGGGTAAGAGGGGCTGTGCTGGGGGACGCCGCTCCCAGGATGCTAACACGTCCACCATTAGCTCATTATGGGGTGGAAGCTGGGCAAGGGCCTTGGCTAGAGGTGGGTTAGCTGAAATAACCCAGCGGCAGAGACTTGCTCCCCTCCCTTGAGATGCTTGCCTGAATAGAGGCCCCCATGGGAGGGGCTGGGGACAACTAGTACTTATTGGACAATAACTCTGTGCCAGGGACTGAACTAACACATTACATGCACTACCTCGTTTAGCCTTCACAACCTGGGCAGGTAGTTACTATTATTAGCCCTACTTTGTGCGTAAAGAAATGGAGGCACAGGGAGGTGCGGTGACTTGCCCAAGCTCTCCCAGCCAGCAAGTGGTAGGGCAAGGATTCAAGCCCAGGCCAGCTGATCCAGAGCCCACGCCTGACTGCCGTGCTCCACTGGCCTCTAACATGGCTCATCTCTGAGTTCTCTGATGCCCAAGACGTAAAACCCACATGGAAGCAGTGAGTTGGTTTGAAGGCTGAAAGGACATGAAAACATGCCTTGTTCACAGTAGGACAGCTGTGCAGCGGGACAGTGATGGGGGGAAGGGGTGGGATGTTGAGATAGATGTTGATTTACTGAGCACCTACTAAGTGCCAGGCACTGTTCCAGGTGCTGGGGATCCTGCAGTGAATGAAATCACTGCTCCTGTGGAGATCACATGCTAGCTGAGAGATAGACATAAACAAGACAACGTGTGATAGGAAGTCAGGTAATCAGAAGTGCTGAGATGAAAAATAGAGTGAAGGGGAAGAGAAAGAAGGAAGGCCTGCAAGAGCCACCCAGACAGAGGGAAGCGCAGTGTCCAAGTCCCTGGGTGAAGAGGGCGCAATAGGCCTGAGCCGGCAAGGCCAGGGTGGAGTAAGGATGTGGAGCCAGACGAGAGTGACACTAGAGCCTTGCACGCTGGTAAGGATTTGGAAGGTGTGAGGCATGATCCAAGTCAGATTGACAATGGAATCCCTCTGGCTGTCATGTGCAACAGAGACTATAAAGGGACCAGGTGGAAGCCATTGACCCAAAAATAGGGAGCTGTTTTAGGGTAGAGCACCCAAAAGGGATTGGAGCACCACGGGAGAGCCATGGCTGGCGTTAATAGTCCCCAGCTGCTGCAAAACACACAGACTCTGTCCTTAACACACTCAAGGTCTAGATGTCCATTCATTCAACAGATATTTATCAAAAGCCTTTTCCGTATGCGAGGTACCACTCTGGGTGCTTGGAACACATCAGTGACCAAAGCAGACAGAGACCCCCACCCCATGAAGCTTATATTCTTGTAGGGGAGATGGAAAGTAATTAATAAATGGCAAACAAGTCAAATGATATAGAACGTTAGAAGGTAGTACTAAGGGAAAGGAAAATAGACGAGCAGGATGAGCAGGACTGAGAGTTTGCAATTTCCAGTAGGGTTGTCAGGGAAGATTTCACAGGAAAAAGGGTATTTGAACAATGAAAGAAAGCATGAGGTGAAATTCACCAAATTGATAGATGTATCTTGAGTGCCTACTATGTGCCAGGACTCGGCACAAGCACACAGCCGTGAGTTAAGCTTCCCTAACTTGAGGAGGCTGCTGAGAGGGCCTGGGTCCAAGCAGCCCCGGCCATCTTCTGGAGATGGTGGTACTTCAGGGAGACAGAGACGAGCTTATCTCAGGCCAGTCCTGGTTCTGTTTCCCCTGCAGACGCCCAGCGCGGACCTCTTCCACTACGACAGCATGAACGCAGTCAACTGGGGCATGCGAGGTGAGTGCTGGCCCAGCAGCGGTCTGCAGGGAGGACTTTTCCGGGACTTCCAGGATGTACCACCCAGAACTGCTAGACCTTCGGCTAACGTTGCTGCACATTCTGTCCCTGTGCTGGGCTATGCCCAAACCCCAAGTTCCAGCTCCCGTTCACTTCCCACTCCCTCCCTTTTCCCCTGCTTGTCCCTCATCCTCTCAAGTCCCAGCCTGGGGTGATCTCCAGGCCACCTGGCCCATCTGGGTTCCCAGAGCCATCACAGAGTGCCATTCTCCCTGGACTGCAGAGCTAGAGTTTCCTGCCAGCCCCAGTGATGGCGAACACTCAGAGCCAAACGCACACCGTTCCCAGAAAAACATCTATGAGCTTCATGTTCTGTCCAGTGATGCTCTCACACCAGCCTCCAGCAGCTCCTACGAGCAGGCTCTGGCAGGAGGGGTCCCACATCAAAACCTTGGAGGGTCCCCCAGAAGATGGGGGCTCTTATCCATGTGCTTCACGATCTCAGATTCTTCTTATTTCTATTCTAAATATCTCAAAAGCCATTTTTCCCCCAAAACCATCTCAAGATCAGCCCAACCCCTACCTCCAGCCAGCCACTGTGCTCATACCAGCCTAGACTATGCTCCAGGGTGAATTCAGCCAGGATGGGGCCTCTGCGTGGTCAGGAGGAGGGCGTGGTGGAGGCCAGAACTCCTGGGGAACTGAGACAGGCCAGGGAGTGATGCAACACAAAGACTGATGGGTTCCATTCTGTGTGTCTCTTTTGTCTCTGCAGAGTACAAGGTAAAGGACATGCACAGACCCTGAGGGTCTCCAGGATTCAGGGAGCCACAACATTGGGGACCATCAGGAGGATGACAGCACTGTCTATACAGGGAAGGGAACATAAATAAATAACCCCAAGGGTCCTTCCAAGACTAACATTTCCTGTCTCTCCCTGGTCCACTTTCCGTGAATCCTGCCCTAGGTCTCTTGCCTACTAAAATCGGACCGTTTCCCTGGCCTCAAAGACTCTCTGGTGGCTTGCCAGTCACCAAATATTAGACACTTACATTCAGGAGGTTTTAGCCCATATTAATGCCAAATGCCATCAACTTTATTCCTAGCCATATTAGGGGACTCTGGGCCTTGCCTTTTAGAAGAGGGTGCCTTAAGGATGCTGGGCAACCCCCAGGGGGGCAGTCTCAGCCCTTCCCCCAGATTCAATCTCTGGCCCTTTCTGGACAGGGGAGGGAGCCCAGACATGAAACAGAGCTGAAAGGAACAAGCCCTCCCTGCCTTGCTAGAAACATCCCCTTCCTTTCTCCTCAGATCTACCCTTATGAGCTGCTGCTAGTGACCACAAGGGGAAGAAACCGGCTGCCCAAGGATGTAGACCGGACCCGTTTGGAGGTAAGTCTAGAAAACTGAGCAGGAGCCTTTGGGTTTGAAGAGATTCCAGAGGCTGCCTTGTCTAACCCAGCTTGGGAGGGGTGGGCAGAATGAATGGCATTAAGATCACACAGCTTGTTGAAAAAGCAGAGACTTGAACCAAAACTGCTCTGTGCTAGTCTGTGCTGCCTCCTCTTCAATTCAGTTAGCATCTGTGTGCACAGCGACAGCGTGTCCTCGCCTGGGGCCGATGCCCCTGCAGACCTAGGAGAAGCGCCAGATTCAGTCCCTGCCCTCAAGGGGCCCTCAGTCTCAGGACTGTCCGTAAAACTCATGCTGGTGGTGGGGAAGGCAAGGGGAGCAGCACTAATTTATGCAGAAGGTGAAAGCATAAATCAGTGTAGATTCAAACTCTGATTCTGCCATCCCTAGGTGGGCGGCTTTAACCGAGGGACAGCTTCACTGAGCCTTGGTTTTCTCCTCTGCACAGTGAGGGTGATTGGAGTGCTTCCCTCAGGTTACTAGGAGAAGCGAGTGAGCCAACACGCATAGGGCCCTTAGCCCTTAGCCCTTAGTGGAGTCTGGCAGTGCGCTCAGTAGGAAGTACCCAGTGAATGTCAGATCGCTATTACTCAGGGAAGGCCACTAAGGCCTGGGGTAGGTGACACGGCTTGCAGGGAGAGGAAGGATGTGAATGGACTTTGAAGGTGGGTGGGGTCTGGATGGGTGGGGACAGAGAAAGGTGCATCACGAGTGGTGGGAACAGTATGAATAAAAGCGCAGAGGTGGGCCTGAGGATGGCATTGGGCATTCGAGCTGTCCCATCCACGTGGAGTTCCAGTCCCTGATCCCCTCTGATCCACGGCACGCTCTACCCTTTACAGCCCGGTGCCTCTCCCTAGAATGCCCTTCCCATCTCGCCAGGCTGCTCGCTCCCCAGGGGCCCGCGCTAGTGATCCCTGCACCCCGGAGCCTCCTCCAGCCCTCCCCGAGGATGAATCACTCACCTCTTCCTCCGCCTCCTTCGGCCTGTTTCCAGAGTGTGGCCAGGCACCTCTGGTATTCCTCTGTCACATATCCACTTCCTCTGCCAGAGCCCGAACTCCTTAGGGGTGAAGAGTGTCTGTCCTCTTCCACGGGGCCTGGGCTGGGAGAGGTGTCAGGAGGTGTTTGTGGCATTGAATGCAGGCTTCTAAAACAGGAGGCTCAGCGCTTGCTCCTCGGGAGGAGCACATGAGCCACCCTTGACCTGCTGGTGAAGAACTTGTCCCGGGATAGAGGGTTGGGGCAGAAGGTGCGGAATGCAAGCAGGCCAGGAAGCTCTGTGCGTGCTTCCAGCTCTCACGTGCTGGGAAAGCAGGCTCCGGAAGGGGACGGTTCTCCCCACATCTGTAACAAGGGCCTCCTACTTTCCCTTTCTCAAAGTGAGAGTGTCTGCCGGTGCTGAAGGGGACAGCTCCCAGCGCAGCTCAGCAGAGCCAGCTTTAAGGGATGGAAACGCTCTGCTCTCCGTAACATCAGAATCACCCAGGGAGCTTTTAAAAACCTCACACAGGGGCCCCGCCCTAGACCAATGAAATCACCATCTGAGGAAGGGGCTCCAGCATCAGTATTTTTTAAAAGCCCCCAGGAATGTCTAAAATGTAGCCTGAGCGGAGACCACTGGGCTAGAAGACACTGCCCTAGATCCCTGCACCGGGTCAGGGAAGGAACGGAAGAAGGAAGACTCTGACCCTAGGCTCAAGGAGTTCAGAGCACACACAGCCATTCATCCAACAAATATTTATTGACAGTGTATTCTGTATGTCAGGTACTGTTCTAGGTGCTTGCAGCACGTCAGTGAACAAAACAGAGACCCCTGCCCTCTTGCAACTCGCATTCTTGCGTGAGGAGCCAGGCGCTAAATGACACGATTGAAAATAAATGACACTGTGTGTTAGAAGGCAATAGGGCTAAGGGAAATAGTAACAGGAGAGCCGAGTAAGGGGGATTGGGAGCTCGAGCGCAGGACAAGGTGCAGTTTGAAATGGGGGGACCAGAGTCCATCTCGTTGAATATGTGACATTTGAGCAAAGGCTCGAAGTGGGGGAGGGAGTTATTTTATGAGAAAGAAGAACATTCTGGGCAGAGGGAACAGCCAGTGCCGGGGCCCCAACACAGGAGTGGGCCTGGTGTGTTTGGGGACAGCAAGAGGTGAATGTGGCTAGGGTCACATGAATGCAGCAAAGATGAAGAGGAGATGATGAAGGCAAAGGAGACGGGGAGCAGATCATGCTATGTGATGGGCACGTGCAAAGATCACTGTGATAGTGCAAGCGCCAGGCGAGCGAGCACTTCCGTGTGCCAGCCCCATGCTGAGCACGTGACCCAAGTTCTCTCATCCGCCCTCGCTGTGTCTGTGATGCAGGGGTCAGGATGCTCCCATTTTCCAGAAGAGGAAGTTCAGGCTCAGGAGGGATTAAGTAACTTGTCCAACATCACACAGTCATGTCTCCCTGGCTCTAAAACCTTCCTGCTTAAACACCTTTCTGTGACGAATGACCAATGCACAGGGCTAGTATCAGGGGCCCTGAGAATCCCAGAAAGAGAGGAGGCTCCAGCCAGTCCATAGGGGAGGAGAGGAGAGAGGCCTTGGTCTCCTTTGAGTCCACTCGTGGGCACTCGACTTGAGGTTGAGGCTACTACTCCTTTATATCAAGCCTCATAACAAACATTTTTGAACACAGCAGAGAAACCCAACTAGGGAATCGATAGTAACCGCTACCTCCAACACAGAAAGGACAAATGATTCTACAGCGCATCCCTGGGTCATTACTGCGGAAGGAGCAGAGAACTCCCTCCTAGGCAAGTCATTTTCAACACCCACTTGGGTAAAACAAACATGAACAAGTTAACAGCCTAAGAAGAGAAGAGTCACTTAGTGGGCCTAACAACCAAATGTGATTGTGGGTGCTGCTTGGATCCTTTTTCAGACAAACCGACGTAAAAAGACATCTTCAAGACAGAGGAATTTTATAATGGAGAGGTAGTAGGGAATTCTGAGCAGTTATTGTTAATTTTCCTTAGGCTTGCTCATGACCGTGTGGTTAGTGAGAAAATACCCAGTATGTTTTGAGATACACACTGAAGTAAATAGGAATGAACTGACACAATGTCTAGGCTTTGCTGTAAAATATTTCAGCAAAGAAAATAAATGAAACAAATGTGGCAAACTCTTGATAATTATGGGTAATGGACTGTACTATTATGGGTAAGTGCACCAATTTTCTCTCTTTTGTGCATTTTTTAAGTATTTCATAATAGGCTCTTTGATGGATTTTTTCAAGGGGATTGACCAAGAGGAGTGGTGGGAACACAGACACTGGGGTCAGAAGACCCACATTTCGGTCTCAGCTCTGCCGCTCCCGCCTCCTTCCTTCCTCTTTCCCTCCTTCCCTCCCACTCTCCCTCTTGGGCAAGTACGTCATTTTAATTCTCTGAGTTTGGGTTTCCTTCTCTCTCAATCGGATAAAAAATAACTCCTGGTTTTCAGAGTGGTCAGAAAGATGAAGTGAGAAAAATGAGGGTGAAACAGCAGTTTTGAACTACTGAGCATAATACAACACAAGGAATTTTTAGTGTTATTCAATACCGTTAAGTATGGAAAAATCAACTCAAAGTCACCAGCAGCCAATGATATCTAACAAAAAATTATCAGAGTTACCTTTGCTTGAAATTCTGAATATGTAGCTAAAATATGAGTTCACAGTGGCAATAGGCCAGAGAACTGGCTAATTACTTGCAGCTGTGTACATAATCCTCATGGAATTTCCTCCAACACTCCATTAGCTGATATAATTGCTACCAACAGGTCAGCTCCGCGAACCCGGTAGTTTGCAGGTCGGCTACATGCCATATAATTCTCTTTTTAAACTTAATTTTCAATTTCATTTTGAAAACTTTCAGCCCTCCAGAAAAGTTGCAAGAACTGTAAAATGAACATCCAACCACCCTTCACTACATGCAACTAATTGTTAACATCTTGCCACAATTTAAGTGCCATATATTTCCAACTCTAAAACATTTTGACAGTGTATCACCCTTTTAAGGCTGCTTAGAAAGGAGAAAAGGAAGCAGGGCAGAAAAGGGGGAGAGCCCTGCTTTGGAATGCAGAGCAGTGTTGGATCAGACGGCATTCTTGTTTTCGTAGAAGAAAGAGGTAAAAGGATATTTCAGTGGGTAGAGAAATAATGCCCAGTAATTTTTTGTCACCGACTGGCCTGATGAACAGCCTTCATGATCATTTGTAGAAATATTAATAAGAGAAAATAAACCTTGAAGTCTCAGATATGCCTCCCTTTTCTCCCAAAGAGGACTGAAATAGCATTAATCCATACACACTTCTGGACACAAATGCATGGAGCAGGTGTGCAGAAAGGTAAGGTCAGCCAGGGCGCACCGAGCGGGGTTTAGGTGGAGCACAAGTCCCACCTGAGCCATGGACAGAGGAGGCCTCTCCAGCCAGATCAGCTCCAGAGGCCCCTCCAGGGAAACATTCAGCCATTCAACAAACATTCATCGCATACCTTCCTGGGTCGGACACTGTGCCAGGCACAGGGCGCCCAGAGGGAACATGCAGTGCCTGTTCCCCCCCACAGTCTACCCCTCACACCCTCACGCTGTTCTCTCTCTGTCCCCCCATCTCCTCAGCGCCACCTGTCCCAGGAAGAGTTCTACCAAGTCTTCGGCATGACCATCTCTGAGTTCGACCGGCTGGCCCTCTGGAAGAGGAATGAACTGAAGAAGCAAGCCCGGCTGTTCTAGGCAGAGGCTCTATAAATATATATGCATTTATATAAAGATATATGTAAAGCGTCTATACTGAAGCTCGGTAAACCCTCTCTTGTGTAATGGGCCACACTGCCTGCCGTGAGACTCGCTTTTCTGCACCGTCAGGCAAGCCCACGTCATCGAGATATTTTTATGCTCCTTACTTTCTCTTTTCTAAGTGCTGTGGGATCTGGGAAGGGATTTGAGGGGACTCCATCCTTTTACGGGGGACCCTTTTTTACTGAAACACCTGTCCTAGCTTGAGTCCCCCAAGGTCCAACTCTCTTTCCTAAAGAAGGTGCCTGAAGAATCTCTCTTCTCTCTGCTTCTGGGCCCTTTTACCAAGTCTCTAGGGCTCATGCTGACCATGTGGCTGTCACACCTTATTGGCCCCAGAGGGGCCCTCCCATGGGAAGATCCGTGGCGATCTTCCAAAATCACTGAGCGCCTTTGAGAGCCCGTAAAGAACTTTCTCAACACCCCCAGTTAGGAGCTCAGTGCTCTCTGGGGATGATGCAGTTAGAAGTATGAGCCTCAAACCTACTCATTACACCAGTAAACTGATGTGGTTAGGGCCTAGGCCTCTCCTCAGCTCTTCCACCCTCCTCCTCTGCCCTGCTTTGTAACCTCTCCCTTGTCCAAATCTAGGACTCACTGTTAGGAAAAGAAAAAAGGCACCTCTCTTCCCTCCACCAGTCCCAACTGGCCCCTTTGCTTGCCTGCACCCGGGGAGCCAGAGGAAGGGAGCGGGAGACAGAGTAGGGCCCTGTTAGAATCGGAGCTGCAGGACCTCTGGGACGCTCCTCTCTCCCTCACTGCTCCCAGCACCTCCTGACCCTGCCCCCTTGCAAGGAGAGGCCCATTACTGCAGCCTGTATTCTTCAGCCTTATTACAATCTATGTGCCTGACAACTCAACACTCCACAGGGTTCCCCCACTGTAGCTCAAACCGAACAACTAGACAGACGGCTCTACCCACCCCTCTAGAGGTAAGGTAGGCCATGTCCCAAGGAAAGGTTCTTGGTCTACATCTCTGGTCCCTGGGCTGGCAGGGCAACTGTTCTGGACCCCCACCAATCCTCGGCTCCTGCTGCAAACGTGGCCATGTTTCATGGGGGAAACTTCTGGAAGAGTGGCTGACATTCTGAGATTCCAAAAGGAAGCGTTGGACAACACCGCTCAAGGTCATCCTGGATTTCCCAGTGGCTGCTTTTCCTGCCTCCTTGCCTTCTGCAACAGGGGTGAAAGTTTAACCTTCTCTCTTCCCCTCTCCAAACTTTCAACTCTGAGTTGATGTTTGGTGGGGGCTGGTTCCTTCTTGGAGATGCCTTGAGTCGAACCACTTTGAGGCCGTGGAGGAAGGATGAAGAAGTGGAAATGACGATTATGACTCTCAAGAGGCGGTGTGACGTGATGTGGCAAATGTAGAACTGACTTAAATTCCACAAACCCTCACTGAGCACCTGCTGAATACTTAGCACCTGCTGAATACTGAGCACTGGATGGGGGAGGGGGGAGAGGAGCACTGAGATGAATCCACGGGGGCTCTGGTCTCGGGGACATGCCCACTAATAGTGGGTATCATGAGGCATGTACCCAAGCATAGTGGACGTAAGGCAGAAAGTGATCAGAGAAGGCACGAGGAAGTGTGTGTGACATTAATGAAAAGGCATGCGCAGTCGGAGCAGACCGAGGAAAGCTTTCTGGAAGAGATTGTATCTGAGCAAAATTCAGGAAGGATCTTTGTAAACTGTGGGAGGCTCTAAGTTGAAAGGGTGGTAGGTGAGGGGCCAGAAGGGAAGTCTGATGTGCTCTCAATTTACAATGTCAGCCCTCCCTGCACTTTCTCTTTTTGGCCAATGTCTTCCGACTTTCCCTGACCCTTTAGAAATGTCCCCAGCCAGACACAATCCTTGAAACTGCCTCATTGTCACTAATTGAGAACTTGGCGAGATTGGAGAGCTTTTGTTATTGTTGTTGGATATTTTTGTTTCCCATAAAAGCACATCATTTCAACCCAAACCTGTGTCCTGTTGCTTCTAGCGTGAGTGGAATGGCTAATGTGGGAAGAGTTTTCCAAAATGAACGCGCTGAGAGAGCAGCCACTCCTTTGGCCCCAGCTTCTCCTGGTGTCAAATGAGAAAGTTCGACACAGTAAACATCACTCAGATTGTTTTCTGCGTAATGGAGCGTCCCTCAAGATGGTAGAGGATGTTCCAACAAAAAATAAGTTTCTGAGATCAAAAATAATCGTAATAATAATAGTTCCTCATTATTAAGCACCAACAATGTACCAAATTCTATGTGAGGACTTGACCCCCATCATCTCAGTTAAACCTCTGTAACAACCCAGGAGGGAGCCATTGTTAGTATTTGCATCTCACAGATGGTAAACAGCCTTCGAGAAGACACATAATTAACCCTGGTAAAGCCAGGAGTCAATTCCAGCCTGTCTGACTGGGAGAGACCAGTTTATCACTCTTATCAGGCAGGTTCCTTTCAGCTGCAAGTACAGAGCGCCTGATTACAAGTGGCTAAGCAATGAGAACGTGTGCTGTCTTGCACAACCAGAAGTCCAAGGTGCAGAGTTGGTACATCCAGCAGCTCAGGTTCTTGGCATCTCTGCACTCCACCATCCTCACTATGCTGGCTTTTGTCCTTAGCCAACGTGTTCCCTCATGTTTACAAGAGGCTGCTGCAGCTCCAGGCATCATGTCCTCACACAAGCGCATCAGAAAACAGGAAAGAAATTTCCCTTTGCATGTCTATTGTAGTCAGGACAACTTTTCCAGAAGTCCTCTGTAGACTTCTACTCAGATCCCACACTGGCCAGGACTAGGGAATGTGTCCACATCCCTGCTGCAATGAAAGCTGGGAAATTGAGTATTTGGTGTGTTCAGCCTAGACAGGAGGAGGCAGACCCCCTGCCAACAAGGAAGAAGAGAGCCAGGCAGAAGAGCAGTGGTGTCTAGGTGAGCGAGCCCGTGTCTCTGCCACAACCACTGTGCCATGAAAGAACCCATGGCATCCCGTCCCTTGTAGACTTATAATGCACATTGCCAAAAGTCCTGGGAAGTCCTGCCATACCTTCGTTTAATGCAATATTTCATAAGCTATTATAATTTGACATAAACTCTGTTTAAGAAATGCTGGTCTTACTATATTGCATCTATTCTAAGATGTACACTTTTTTCACATTTTGGCATCTCTGAAGATGAGATGTGACTTAAAATTAAAAGTAGCTCCTTCCCCAACTTCTCATTCTGTAAGTCTGCAACGAGAACCAATTCTGTCGTCCCCCATCGCAGCGCCTGCAGACAGGAGGCTCAAATGCACAAAATGATACTGAAGAATGTGCCTCGGTTTCCTGCCTACACGTGCACCCAACACGTATTCACTTATTGCATCGGCTGCCAGTCAGGGGCACTGAGGATACGAGGGTGTGGAAGGCAAGTGTGAGGTTTCCTGGTGTATCCTGGTCTAGAGAAGCAAATTATAAACAAGTCAACAGAAAAAGAGATGGCACACAAAGATAATAAATAGTGAGAAAGGAACTTACTTCCTATGCCTCCTGAAGAATGAAAACCAAGTACCCAGGGAAAGGTGGGGGTGGGAGCATTGTAGCCACAGGGAATAGTGTATGCAAAGGCCCTGGGGTGGGCAAGAGCTTGGCTTACTTGAGGAACAAAGAATATCAGTGAGGAGGGAGGGGAGCGAGGAAAGGGGAGAATGAGACTAGAAGACACAGAGGACAAGCAAAGGCTAGAACATGCAGAGGGTCTAAAAGGACAGCTATCATCCACGCAGGCTTTGTGGAGACTGCCTGGCTTGCTCTGTGGTTGTTGACATGCTGGATGTAGGGAGAATTGCTCCAAGCCTTGTCACTCGCAGTGTTGTTCCCAGCCAGGAGCATCAGCATCATCTAGGAACTTGTGCGAAATGCAGAATGGCAGGCTCCACCCTGACCTTCCATCAGCATCTATACATTGATAAGATCTCCGGGTGATTCATACACATAGTGAAGTTTGAGAAACGCTGCTCTGAACCGTCTTCCTTTCATGCACGGACAAGATAACATTTTGTTCACACTGTCTGAAGTTTGGAAGGGGCCCTTTCCCCACGCATATAACCCTTTGGACGCTGGAGGGCAACCTTTCATTCATAAAGCAGAACACAGCTTTGGGGGCCACAGAAGTCACAGAAGATTAGAGCTTAAAGCCAATACAGTGGCCACACTTTGCAGCCATGAAATAGGCCAACTGAGCATTTGGGCACATCAGAACCAGAAGCCAGTTCTTCTGTGCCTGGTGCCCCTGTCCTTGCCAGGCACCCAGCGCAGAAACACGGGCACAGGCCGTGGAAGGTGTCAGCAGCTACAGCTGGCCTCTGAACAGAGCCAAATGTGGAGGAGAAGGGCTGTTACTCAGCACCATTAGCAAAATTCATGGGGGAAAAGCCCTGCTAAAATTAATAGCAATTAATATCACAGAATTATGCCAACTCCATTAATGCCCCATGTGAAATTAAGTTTTAAATGTATGATTCCACATCAGACTTGGAGTTGCTAAAAGTCTTCACCCTGGAGTGAGATTCGAGATCAGTGAAATACAGAGGCTGTGCGGATGACGTGTGCCCTGGCCTGCTCCAGTGTGACTGGCACAGAGACACAGACAAGGGAAACCAAGGCCAGGACTAACTACCCGTGAATAGTCCTCAGGGCAAATTAGGGCCAAGTGTGTGGATAAATCAGGTTAAAAAATAACATGACATTTATGCCCATGATCAGAAGTGTTTCCTTCTCGGTGGAGAACTTTCCCAGTGTTCCTCCGAGTTCAGCCACCCAAACGCCACCTGCAGCTTGTGGTCAAGTGTTTTATTTACTGAATGCATTTCCATCATGTTATTCTGTCAACTGACTCATAACTGATGCTTCTGTCTTAATATCCGTGGAAGTATGGCTTATATGTTTTTAATCCAAATTCAGATAAATTCATAACTCTTCAAAGATGTTGGTCTGTGTAACATCTAAACTTGTCTCACATTTTGACCAATCGTCTGAATGCCACACTTTGGGAACATCGTTCTGTTTGATGCAAGTGGGAGGAGAGAAGGTGACTCCTATTCCTTCAGTGTCCTCATGAAGACTGGTTTTGGGGAAGCCAAAGGGAAGCAACGTGAAGATGCCGAAGATGGAGGAAAACACGAGATTCTTTAACAATCAGGCAGGGTTTATCGGACCACGGCCCGCACAGACAGCCCAGGCTCTCATCTACCAGTGATTGGTTCCTGGGGCTTCAAACAGACAGACGTCCCTGGACCTTGCCAAGGTCTTCACTGGATATAGTTTCTTACTTTCCCTGATGCTCTAGTTGTAAAGCCTTTGCTTCCGTGGATGCTGCCATGAGCTGCAGCCAGGACATTAGCGTCATGGGTAAGGGCGCACTGCCAGACTCAGCCTCCCAGAGAGCAAATCTCAGCCTCAACATTCGGTGGCTGGAAGGTGTGCCCCGTTTCACATTTCGATGCCCTGAAAACCTAGTACCTCCGAATGTGACTCCATTTGGAAATAGGGCTTTTAAAGAGGTGATTAAGATAAAATGAGGCCGTTAGGGTGGGCTGCAGTCCAATCTGACTGGTGTCTTTACAAGAGGAGATTTGGACACACAGAGACACCGGGGGCACGTACACAGAGGGACAACCATGTGAAGAGACAGCAAGAGGGTGGCCATCCACAAGCGGGGGAGAGAGGAAACCAGCGCC
>CAUYSK010127934.1:0-14907 GCA_963575035.1 Avahi laniger
CTAGAGTGCCATGGCGTCAACTTAGCTCACAGCAACCTCAGACTCCTGGGCTCAAGCGATCCTACTGCCTCAGCCTCCCGAGTAGCTGGGACTACAGGCATGTGCCACCATGCCCGGCTAATTTTTTCTATATATTTTTAGCTGTCTAATTAATTTCTTTCTATTTTTGGTAAAGACGAGGTCTCGCTCTTGCTCAGGCTGGTTTCGAACTCCTGAGCTCAAACAATCCGCCCGCCTCGGCCTCCCAGAGTGCTAGGATTACAGGTGTGAGCCACCATGCCCGGCCTCCTTGCCTTTTTTGTGCCATGGACCTTTTTGGCAGTCTGTGAGCCCCCCCCCCTCAAAATAATGCTTCTAATTGCATACAATAAAATGTCAATTATATTGAAATAATTTAATTTTAAAACTCAAATTTCTGATAATCTGTGCTTCTTTATTAGCCCATTAAATAAAAAGATCTAACATTGGTCTTATAACTACCATAAGTCTGAAGTAGTGATAAGCATAAATGATATTTTGAGATCTGCAACTGTCATGTGATATGAAAATGTCTGTGACTTGCATTGGTACTGTGACTTCTATTGGTGACAGGTAGTGCTAATATAATACTACTGTGGCCGGCTGCTGTAGGAACTTGTTAAATTAATGGCTCCCAATGAACCTCATCTCCTCATATCCATGCCCTTTTGTAGTCCCCCACCATATCAACTATGGCCTTGGCTACATGACTTGTTTTGACATCAGCTAATGTGACACAGGTGTTTTGCACATTGGGACTTGCCCTCTTAGAACCCAGTAACCATATAAGGAAGCCCATGGAGGGGCTCCAAGCCCCTCAGACATGGGAGTGAGGCCACCTTTCAGTCAAGCCATCAGCTGAATTCGACCACTGGGGGATGCCAGAAATGGCCAGCCCACGCACAGATTGTAAAAAATAATAAATCATTATTGTTTTAAGGCATTGGTTTGCAGTGGTTCATTACCCAACGATAGATAACTGAAACAGTTACCCATATTCACAACAGAAGAAAATGCTCAATTTCAGTTAGAGACTGGTAAAAACAAAGATTTATTTTTTTTCCCATCAGAGATCAGGAACCCCCTGAATTCTATCTACAGATCCTTTGAGGGGCTGAGGACCCCAGGTTAAGAACACCTGCTTAAGTTGAGTAGCTCCTGCTTTTTCACTATCACACTATGTTGTTGGTACCCATAGAGTTAAACTGATCACAGCATATGTTTCATTGTTGTAACCCTAAAACCGAGCTGAGCTCCTAACAAATGAATGAAGGTTGCTTATGGGACCTGTCTGCCTCTTCCTGACTCAAGTGTGTGCTACCTGAAAACAGAATACCAATTTACTTACTCCTTGTAACAACCTTATCAGGTAGATGCCATTATCCCAATTTCACCAATAGAACAGGCACAGAAAGGTTATGTGACCTGTCCAAGGTCACACAGTTAGAAAGTGGCAAAGCCAGGACTGGAAGGCTGAATCCATGTTCTGATTTTATAGCCTTTACTAATGTGCCCAAAGCACATTGCGGGAGCTCAATAAAACTTTTAAATGAGTAGTGCAATTTTGATATTTCATTATAACTATTTTGTGGGTACTATGCTTGAAGACTCAATTTTGTAGATTAATTTCTGGTAGCCTGTGATTTCTTATGACAAAAAATACAACTTGCTTTTTAAAAAGCACAATAATGGCATTAAGCTAAATGAAAGAAATTAAGTCTTCACTGTAAAAGTCGATTTCTTAAAAAGGATACGAGTTCATAACACTTAAGGAAGGGGTCGGGTCGACTTGTCCACATTCAATAATGTTCCCTGGGGACAATAATGTTTCCCTGGAGCAAAGCTCCAGCTTCCCTCCTCACCCAGCCATTCTAAGCCAGCCACCCCTACACCTTGCACAGCTTCTCCGAGGGTGACCCTCCCCCACGCACATACCAGGTTCTGAAACCTGACCCTGCCAGGCAACCAAAGCCAAGAAGCCTGCAGTGCCCTGAGCTGGCCTCACACTACCCACGAGCCCAGTAGGGCACCAGCCGGGTGAGTGGGTACTTTGGAGGGAGGCGCTTAAACTTTTCATAGTTGTTTTATTCAGGAGAGCACGACCCAAAGGGCGGCCCCCACCCACGGCGGGTCTCACGCCTCCTCCCTCAGCCACTTGCCCCAAGCAGACCAGTGAATGAACCGCAGAGCCGGGACACAACAGGCCCGGCGGCGGGAAAAGGCTAGCTGGGCCTGGTCCGCGGAAGAGCCCCAAGAGAGGGCAGGGAGGGCTCCGGAATGCCGAGAGGGGGGCGGTGACAGCTGTGACCCGGCTCCACGCTCTCACCTTGAACATGTCGCTGGCAGCGGCGGCTCCGGCAGGGTCACCCGGGCTTTGGCCACGCCCACTACAGAGAGGCGACTACGGAGGCCCAGTAGGGCCCTTATTCCTCCGATTGCAAGCGAGCCGCTGTGCGGATGACGGCCGTACAGCCAACTCAACGCAGCAAAAGCTTAGTTCCCCCACTCTGGGCTGGAAGCGGCGTAGCTGAGATGCATAGCGTAGCGCCCCGGGCGGCCCGCGAACGCAAGCCCCACCCTTCGGCTGGCTCAGCCCCTGCGCCTGCGGTTGCTAGGCGACAAGAAAGCGCCGGCTCAGTGTGGGCGGTGCGTGGGGGCGCGAGAAGGAAGTCGCAGGCCGCCGCGCGGCGCTGGGAACCTGCTTTCGCCGCGATGATTGGACGCCCAGCGGCGTGGGCTGGGAATCCTGTGCGCAGAGGCGGCCGGCGGTTCGAAAGCCTCAGAGCCGGAAGGCGCCGATTGGAGGCCTGGATTTACCTCGCAAAAAAAAGGTTGTGAGATTTTCCTGTGGGGTGGACGTTTCTCAGGCTTTAGGTTTAAACTTTGCCATGTCTTTTAGTCGCAAAAAGCTCTGATTTTGTTTTTTCTTTTCAAGACATTTAAGCGTAAGCCCCTCACTGGGAATCAGATGTTTGTCCCTTAATAGTTGTAGAAGTAATTATGGCAATAATTATCTTAACAAGAATAGCAAGCAGTAATACAGCTCTTAGGATGTGTGCAGCTCTGATTTAAGCTCTTTACACATATTCATCTAATTTTTCCAACAACCCAAGTAAGTGGACACGATTATTACTCCCACTCTATAGATGAAGAAACTGAGGCCACACAGAAAGTGGGAAGCCAGGATCCAAACCCAGGTGGTCTGCCTTTGAAACCTGTGCTCTAAACAGTTGTTGCACTGTCTCATAATAAGGTTGTATTTCATATTTTATTCTGCATTTCTGTCCTAACCTGATAGAAAGTATAGCCCCATCCAGGCAGGCAGCTGGAAGAGTTTGAAATTTGTACAGTGACATGTCTCTGCCCTCCGGCCAAAAACCACTAGGAACACACCTGAAATTGAAGAAGTTGAGTTTCTCTTTGCTGCAAAGAAAACACACATTTGGGAAACCAGTGGGGCATTTCAGTAAGAGAGTGTTAGGAAGATTTATCATAGGATTTGGGCTTTAGCTGGGTGATTTGGGGGCGAGTTCAAGGAAGCAGGGCTTTGCTCTGGATTGGGTATTATTAGGAAGTGGGGATAACGTCAAGACCCAGCTGTGAGTGCCAAGCCAGCTCCCAGATGTTAAGGGTTGTTTTTCTCTTTCTCAAGAGAATTGTATGTTCCAAGCCATGTGCATCTCCATCCCCATCCCCAACCCTGTCCCCATCCCTAAGGAGAAATACTGAATAGACTCTGAAGACTCTGCATCAGTAATGTAGCATCACACATATATAAAAGTGTGAAGGGTAGTGATAAATTAGAGCAGGAATTCTTAATTCAGGAGGTATGTGAACTTGGATGGGGAGAAAAACAAACTTCATTTTCACTAACCTCTAACTGCACTTTAACATTTCTTTCAATTACAGGGTAGGCAACAAACCACAGCAATATTAACAGTACCTGTGACTTTTTTTTGTTTTTCTTTTTTTGTTTTTTTTTTTTTTGAGACAGAATGTTGCTCTATTGCCCCTGCTAGAATGCAGTGGCATCATCATAGCTCACTGCAACCTCAAAGTCCTGGGCTCAAGTTATCCTCCAGCCTCAGCCTCCCAAGTAGCTGGGACTACAGCCATGACGCCTGGCTAATTTTTCTATTTTTCAGTAGAGACTAATTTTTCTATTTTTGTAAAGACAGGGTCTCACTCTTGCTCAGACTGGTCTCAAACTCTTGAGCTCAGGCAGTCCACCAGCCTCGGCCTCCCCGAGTGCTAGGATTACAGGCATGAGCCACCATGCCTGACCAGTACCTGTGACTTTGTCATCAATAGAAAGCACAGATATTTTCATATTACAGTCTTGGCAGATATCTCAAAATACCATTTATGTGCATTACTACTTCAAAAGTATAGTAGTTATTCAATCTCTTATTTAATGCATAAAGAAGACACATTCACTATAATTTTGTTCTAAAAATATTTTGATGATTTCAATATAATTGGAGTTCTTTGTAATCCTATGTATTTTATGTTATGTATTTTAAAAGAGTAATCCTTAGAAGGGATACCTCCATAGGAGTCCATGGCACTAAAAGAAAAGAGCCTCTGTTTTAGTAGAACAGACTAAGCAGTGACTAAGAATTTGGGAGCTACATCCAAATTGGAGTAATGCTTCAAAGAATAGAAAGAAGCAGAATCATATAATTTAGTGCATACCCTCTCACTTTACCAGGGAGGGAACTGAACCACTTGAGAGGTTAAGTGACTTGCCCAAAGTATCACTGCTGTTTGATGAGAAAACCAGGACAAAAAGTTTTCAGACAAGCATGTAAAAACTCTCCACTCTGCTAGGCACTGGGGATTCCATAGTTAGCGTGATGCCTCCTGCCCTAATGAGCTTGTTGGGCTGATGGTTGGGCAGTGATAAGATTGAATTATTGCTCTAAAAAGTTAACCCCAGCTGTAGTGTGAAGGCTAAATAGGAGGAGGAAGAGTCTGGAAACAGACCAGCTAGAAAGCTATGGATACATCCACTTGTCTTTCCCATATACAACAAATAATTTTAATACACAAAGAATGTAAACTGTAAGCAACATGAAGAGATCCACGATGACTTCCTTTTTAAAGGGTTCATAATTAGTACAACAATCACATGGCTTTTGAGTCTAGCCCAAACAGTGTAATAATATAAATTATGACCTCAAAGTCTAAATTTATGTACTTTCAGATTACTTCACTGTAAAGAAAATGAATGATTCCTCAAAAACAAAAGATCCTGGTGTTCCAAAATCAGGTAATCAACGCTCAGGAAAAGGCCACAAAGTACGTTTGAGAAATCCTGCAAAGACAAAGCCAATACGGCGACGGTAAGTACCCATCTTTTGCCTTGTGTCATTTTTCACAACTGGACAGTTTCCAAACAGTATTCACCCAGATAACTTCAAACACTTATTGTTTTATAAATTAGAGGTTTTTTGTTTTTTAAAATTACTTTTAAATTCCATAATAATTATTATAATTGTGGTATTTTCTAACTTACAAAGCATGTTAATACACGTCTATTTGATCCTGATGTGGCCTTGCGAAACAGATTCATTATTCCATTTTATAAATGAAGAAGCAGCAACTGGGAGAAGTTAAGTGGTTTGCAGAAGGTTAAACAGCTAATAAATAGCATCAGCTAGGATTCAAAGGTTTGTTTGCATACTTCAAGCCTTTTCCTGTCTATATCTTGTAGTCTGCATTTTGCCAGCCAACAGTGACATTATGCAGGAATACCTCTCTTTGCACATAGCTCTGTGAGAGGTAATGATGGGTGGCAGGGTCTTGGAAAGGGACACCCCCACAATCTGCCAGTGCTGGGACATGATCAAAAGTAGAATAATTCTCTGTCCTGACTGGGATGAGCCCAGTTCAAGCAAAGATCAGAGAAGGGAGTTTCTTTTCCTAGGCCATAGTCATCTGCCCCCAATAGAGAACTGGGCCTCCTGTAACTTCAACTATTCCACATTCCATTTTCTTAGCTAGTTGGACATTGTTTTTAAGAACTAACTGTAACTGAATCATTTTAGATCATGGATGTTTTTAGAAAGCAAGCTTGTCTCCTCACACTTTTTATTTATAATATATATGCCTCTTAATGATAAAGTGTTAGCCAGGATTTTTTTTAATCTCAAGGGAAATATTCTCAAGTATTTCATATCCTCATTCTGACTAGAGTCTGCAAATGACCAGTTCCAATTACCACATCCAAATGTTCCTCATTAGGTCAGTCTTAGAGTGGGGGATGGGGAGGTACAGGAGGAAGAAGCATAAATTGAGAGTTCTCCAAGATTTTAGGAAAATGAACACTACTTCATAAATATCAACCTCTTTTTTCCCCTTTTAGGATGACTAGAGACCTTTCAGCTCAAGTAATACAGAAAGCTTGGTTTTCTCATGTAGACAAAATGATATTTCAACTCCTAAAACTCACAATTTGTGCAGCGGTATGTATTTTGCTTTTTGTTTTCTCTGACAGATTTAATTATTTATCAAGCCAAAAGATCTATTCATTAAAGATAGACTAGATAACCTTCTTTATATCTTCTAGTTAGATCTAGTAATATTACATGAAATTCTGGAATTACTTCTTTTGTTAGTCCTAAATGAATATTTCTGGATTTATTTTTAATGTGGATGACTGATTTTTTTTCCCTTACCTTCTGCCCAGCAATTTTACTTCTAGGATTCCATTCTACAATATACATACAGTTTCATTGCAGCATTGTTTGTAACAGCAAAGAAAGTAAATTATATAATGTCTATTGATAAGATGCTGGTTAAGTAAACGTTGCTGCTCTTAGAGTATTAAACTTTGCAGCATTAACATGATTTTGCAATACAAAGATAACCAAGATAGCTCGTTAGTGAAAAAGGCAAGCACAGGAAAGTATGAAGAATATGATCCTATTTGAATAAAAACAAAACCAAAAAAAGATGCACGTCTCCCCTCCCCCCAGAAAAACTCTGGCAACCCCAGCAGAGTATTAAGCCATCCTTGGTATAGTACCAAATATTCTCCTAATAAAACAACTCATACTTCCACTAGTCTATTATTATTAGTGATAGTCACATTAAGGGAATTTTAGCATCCCTGAAAAAAATCATGAAGCCTGAGCAATGTGTACCCTTCTTCAACATCTGGTCTGCAGACCCATTTCTAACGTCAGTAAAAGCAAAATACATGAGAGAAAACCCACCCAGGTAAACTCTTGACATTTCAGGTTCATTGTCCATTGTCTTTGAATATGAAACTTGTATTTAATTATCATAATACTGGTTTCATTGTAATTTTAGACTCTTTTAGTAATAGAACAGATAACAATCTGTTGTCGTAATGCTTCAAGTTAGTATCTTATGTTAATAATGCTTTGTCCTTTTAAAAGTCCTGTAGTGTACATTTTTATGTGATTATCATAAACATAAAGTTTGGATGGGTTGTTTGGGGGAAAGAGTGTGGGCTTTAGAGTCAAACAGAACTAAATTTGAATTCTGGCTTCCTCATTTACTACCTTTATACCTTTGTATAAGCTACAAAAACTCCCTGAGCCTCAGCCTTCCCATTTGTAAAATGGGAATGATAATATTCTAATAATATTGCTATTAGAAGGATTAAATGATCTCTAAAAATTTTTTTAAAAAAACTAGCTGGGTGCGGTGGCACATGCCTGTCATCCCAGCTCCTTAGGAGGCTGAGGCAGGAGGACCACTTGAGCCCAAGAGTTCAAGACAAGCCTGGGCAATATAGTGAGAACACGTCTCAAAAAAAAAAAATTGAATTAAATGAAGTTATGTGATATTATGTATATAAGGCACCAAACATAGTATGTGGTGCTTAAAAGCTAGTAACTTATTACTATTATCATCCTCATGTTACAGTGATTCATTAAACATCAAATACTTGTTAATCATCTGCTGTGTTCCAGGTACTGTACTAGATGCTAGGAAGATAACCAAGATAGCTCATTAGTGAAAAAGGCAAGCACAGGAAAGTATGAAGAATATGATCCTGTTTGAATAAAAGGTGCAGAAGAAAGATATTGCCCCTACCTTCATGAAGCTTACAATCTAGTAGGAGACACAGACAAGTTTATAAGTAATTACAATATATTGTGAAAAGTGTTATCATAGGGAAAGAACAGTGCCTGCAATCTCAAGAAGGGACAGATACCCAAACTTGGAGGCCAGAAAGATTATGTAACTGACTCAAAGCCAGCTACACAGATGATAAGTGGAGGACCCAGGACAAGAACCCACCTCTGCAGAACGCCAAGTCCAGTGTACTGTTCGCTTTACTATGCTGCCTCTGTTATAGTCTATAAATTATGTCTGGGCAGGGTACCATTTTCCATTTACAACATTGTCATCTATTTCAGGAATTCTGTGTGACATATGACATACTGAAGAAAGTAAGCCCCTTAGAGGCTAAGCTTGTTAAAGATCCTAGCATGAAGTGTAAAGTCAGATTCAGGTAATGTGTCTATCTATGCTGATTTATTCCCAAGAAGTATTTAGTTAATATGAGGAAATCTTAGAAATGTATTTTTTTAATCTTCAAAACTTCTCAAGTTACAATTACAAAGTAAATATGCTGTCCTTATGTACATTTGTTATGTGAAGAGACTAAGACAAGGGTGGGGAACCTTTTCATGTTGGAAGGCTGCATTAATTTAGCTGTAATCAAATAAGGCCACATTCAAGAAACTTCAATTAGATATACTTAAAAATGTACATTACTTTGTAAAAATCTGACTACTGTGTACTTACTAATTTCAAAAACTGAAAACTCTTTGTTAATTTTAAAATTAACTAACCTTTTAATGACTTTGTTGTCTCTGCTTTTTGTTGGAAAGCCTTTGAGTATTTGGTTGCAGCATGGAGGTCCGCAGTTTCGGTTGATCCTCTAGATGGGTATCAGTCATTTGTGACCTTAAGGGTGTCTTGATTTGGGTTAAAGTAGGAGAATGTAGATTCGAAGCAGTAAGTGGTTGAAAACCAAGAAAGCATTTTTCAGGCATGTTGCTGAAGGCATGGGTATTCTACTGCATTTTTCCATCTTTCAGTTGGACCTTAGCATCAAACAATGACTAAAATGTCATCTACTGAGAACTCAATCAACTCCATCTGTAGTTCTTTAGGTGCCTTGGTGATATCAACTGGGTGAGGCAGAAATGCTAATTTGAGTGTGATGTCATGATTCTCAAAGTCAGTGAACCTTTCATTGTAGTCTCCAATTAATAGGTCTATATTGAATAAGAATACAGCTGTGTATTCTTCAAATGATTCACATATATCATCATGCTCATCAATGACCTTTGCTAACTAGGGAAAATGTTCATCCAAAATTTCCTTTTGAAGAAGAAGTATTTTGAAAAAAGATAGTTTTTTTTTAATGCTTGGATTTTTTTTGCCACATATAATGTATAGACTTAGCTTTACCTTGCAAAGAAATATTCAAGTCATTTTGATTTGACATGATATCACACAGATATTCTGCATTCCTATAGAAATATTCTTTAAATAATTCACATTGCTGATTCTGTTCTTCATAAAATTTAATTATATGTTCTCATAGAGAGAAAATTTTAGCTAACACCTGTCCTTGTGATGTTCTCATAGAGATAAAATTTTAGCTAACACCTCTCCTTGTGATAGCCAACACACGGCACCTCCACACTGAGTATCTCATCATTCAACTTTAGCATGTTATACCGTCTTGCATTTGCATGAATATAGTTAACAATACTTATAACTCATTGCAGTGCCTCTTAAAATAGTAGCTTTAGCACAGAGATTTTGCTGTTGCAAGACACAGTGAAAAGAAATGAGAGCATCTGGATCTGTTAAGGCTTTTTTTTTTACCTGTGCAATAAACTCTTCATATTTTCCTGTCATAGAAGATATACCATCTGTACATACACTCACTAAATTTACCAAATTCAGGGCAACTTCAAGTTGTTGAAGGTATCTATTCCCCGCATTCTGTTCGCAAGAGTGCCCAAAGTGAGTAACACTTCTGAGAAAATCTTCTGTTACGACCCGAATGAAGTATAAAACCTGCATTGAGTCAGCAGTATCAGTTGATTCATCCAAAGCGATTGAATAATATGTTTTCCTTTTGAATTATTGCATGAAGTTGTTCTGTTAAGTTGAAGGCTAATTCATGCTGCCTATCAGTTATGCTTCTCCTTGAAAGAGGCGGTTGTTTGTACTTTGAAATGTTATTGGGGTCTAAGCATCCTACAACTTTAACAATGCATTCTTTCACAATTTCTACATCACTGAATGGCTTCCTTTTTTTCCCAAGTATATAAGCTACTTTATAAGTTGCTTCGGTGGCATCATTTCCAGGTCTTATTGCTGCTTGAAAGAATTGTCTTTGCTTTTACTTTTCATCTTTTAATTTCAACAATACAACCTTTCGTGCCTCTCCCTCTTATTTAAAATATTTGTGATCCTTATGAGTGTTATAATGCTGATGAGCATTGAATCTCTTTAATGTTGATATTGCAGTATCACAGAGCAAGCAAATCATCTTATCTTTAGCAGAAATGAGATAATATTGCAATTCCCATCCTCATTTAAAAATCTGTTTTCTTCCTTCAGCATTCTCTTTGGTCTTCTTTGACATGATGGGCTGTTAAGCAGACAGAATTAAAAAATCCTATCAAGCTGTGTAACTATTCACAAATTTCACTTCAGACAGAAACACAGTGCACCATTGTCAAAAGCTGACAACAGACTGGCATACTCGACCCCCATGAACTCTCACCAACCAGCCTGGTGTGGTAGTGGCATCAATCAGGCAGGGGAAGTTAGAACTATATCATGGGTGTAGCAGCCATCAATTTAGCCCTTATGGCTTACTAATGTTCAATCTGGGAGGATTATTTCGTTGGAATTTATTTTATTCTTTAGTATTTTAAACATGTTCATTTTAAAAATAAAATAAAATATAAAAGACAAACAAAAATGTATTAATAAAAATAAAAGGATTTGTTCTGTAAAATTTGGATTTAGTCAAAAGGCTGCACTTAAGGACCTAGAAGGCTACACGTGGCCTTAAGGCCGCAGGTTCCCCAACCCTGGACTAAGGCATGAACCTTGGACTGAAAGTTGCCATCAGAATAGCTCTCATCTCTCATTCTGTGTCCAGTCTGACACAGGTATGAGAATAGTTGTGAGCACACAAAAATGTGGGTCTTTCATCCTCTGCAATCCATTTCGTACTAGTTCTTTATATGCTCTGGCATATAAAGAACTTTTATGCTCTTTATAGCCTTTACCCTATATGCAAGAAACTATCTGAACTATCTTAAATACAAGGGGGAGAAGTAACTGAGCCCACAACCTGATACCAAGTGACTAATTTTTGATCTTTATTTCAGATTTAGTGGTGAAAGATTTCCACCTTTTATCGTGTTTAAAATTTTTCTTCATACCGAAGGCCGTGGTTACAAGTATTTTAGTGGAAGAAATTTATTAAAGCCTTCAAGTGAGGTAATGTTTCACGATGTACATTTTATGTTAATTTACCTTCTTAACATATATGTAGTATTTAAATTGCATTTAAAGTATACAGACTAAGTTATTTTGCTATTAAATAGCCCACCAGGCAGCAGTGTTTTTTTAAGCACCATGTGTCAAAGTAAAAAAAATTTGGAATAAATTACTTGTATAAGGCTCTAGAAAATAGCCATCCTTTTTCTTTGTATTAAAATTTTGGTCTGTTAATAATGGACTAAAGTGGCCTATTGGTCAGAGCTTTTAAATTATGCAGAACATTTGATACAATTTTATTTGTTTTAATGGAATTTTATTGTTTCTTTGATTCTGGTAGCACATTTAGAAAAATGTGCTGGACTACGCTATTGAAGATGAACTTTTAAAATATTTATTCTTTTTTCATGAGTTCTCATCATACTTTTAAGTTTCATGAATATTCATAATTGTGTCTACAGCATAGGAATCACCTGGAGATCTTGTTAAAATGCTGCTGCTGCTGCTGATCCATACACCACACTTTTAATAGCAAGGACCTGCAGCAGAGATTTTACCCCTTTGACCCTTATATATGACTATAATTGAGTAAAAAGGTGGATATTCTTATGTTTAGCCTTTTATAAACCATGTATCAAAGATTATTTTCCTGTAACCCCAGCAAGATTCCTCTTCTGGAAATATTTTACACAGAAAGTATGGGCCATTTAAAATCTTGAGTTCTAGCACGTTTGCAGGAGAGAAGACCACATAGCCTGACAGTTTCTGATGAGATCCTACATAGGATCAGGAATATTAGAAAAGGAAAAGGAGGCTGGGCACAGTGGCTCATGCCTGTAATCCTAGCACTTTGGGAGGCTGAGGCAGAAGGATCGCTTGAGCCCAGGAGTTTGAGACCAGCCTGAGCAACATAGAGAGACTCTGTCTCTACAAAAAATTAAAAAAAAGTTAGCCAGGTGTGGTGGTGCATGCCTATAGTCCCAGCAACTCAGGAGGCTGCGGCAGGAGGATTGCTTGAGCCCAGGAGTCTGAGGTTGCAGTGAGCTATAATAAGCTACTACCTGGGAAATAGAGTGAGACCCTGTCTCAAAAAAAAAAAAAGGGAAAAGGGACTGCTTTTCTCTGTGTACTCAAGCCATATTGGAGAAAATTTAACTTTCTTTCAGCAACGTATCAAATGGATTACATGTTTTCATTATTGAAAATGGTGTTTCAAAAACATTAATATTTATATAGATTGACTTCAAATGAAAATATGTGAAATATGTGAAATTATGTGTTTATCCTACATTTAAGGGACAAATTCAGGCCATGTTTATCTACAGAATAAGCTTATAGTTGTCCCTATAAAATATCATCAGTTGTTTGTTTTCTGAGGTTATATACTGGGGTTTTTCCAGGAACTGAAATTCTCCTGGGTCTGCTCCTGCCAGCCACTGTGCTGTGCCTGGGCCTGAGCAAATGAGAACCTGACAGGCAGTGACTGTAAATCACTGTGTGTACATTAAAACTCATTGTAATACTGTATAAAAACTTACATTTTTGTTTAAATTAGCCCAGAGATGCAAAAAGAAAATATACTTTTATGCCTTTCTCTCCTGTGCTACAACTTTCACTCTCCTGGGGTAATCATAGTTACTAGTTTGCTGTGTATCTTTCATTTTTTTCCCATTAAAATATATACACAGATTTTTAAATTTTGTTTGTTCTTATTATAAAAATGTGATCATACTATTTATTTAGCTTGAACTTTTCACTAAATATTATAATGGGTTTTAAATGATCAGAACACACCTAACTTGAAGAGAACAGTTTAGGGTTCCTTTTCTCCTTTAGTTCAGCTTCAAAACAAACTGATTACACTTGGATTTGTGGTTGATAGAAAACTTATAAAAGTGGAATTTTTATGACTCTAAGCTTACTCAACTCCTTTGCTCTTTGAACGTAGGCATTGTGTCTTTAGCAAACTGATCCAACTTTTCTAAATTTACTTCTTAATATGAAAGAAATAAGTTGGTTTTAGTCCATTCAGATGTTTAGTCTAAGTTCACTTATAAAGGAGGGGGAATTTTACAGACTTTTTGTTTTGTTCCATCTTTTCCCTCTTCTTATTTCCATTTCCAGTTTCATTTCCTTATTTTCTAACTGCATTTCTCATGAATTCACAAAAAGCAAAAAGCAAAAACAAGTGAAAGGATATAGAATAGCCTAAACAACTCTGGAGAAGAACAGAGTTACAGGATTTACACCAGGTGTCCCCAACCTTTTTGGCACCAGGGACTCATTTCATGGAAGACATTTTTTCCACTGACGGGGTGGGGGGAGGGGGGAGGCAGAGCTCAGGGGGTGATGCAAGCCATGGGGAGCGGCTGTAGATACAGACAAAGTGTCACTTGCTCACCCCGGTTCCTAAGTTTCATGGAAGACAATTTTTCCACGAGGGTTGGGAGGGGCAGGGGGCAGAGCTCAGGCCGTGATTGAGGCCCAATTCCTAACAGGCCATGGTCTGGTGTTGGCCGTGGCCTGGGGGCTGGGGACCACAGATTTACACTACCCAATTTCAAAACTTATAGGCCGGGTGTGGTGGCTCATACCTATATTCCTAGCACTTTGGGAGGCCTAGGCGGGAGGATCGCTTGAGCCTAGCCATAAGTTCGAAGTTGTAGTGTGAACTATGATGACACCACTGCTTGGACAACAGAGTGAGACCCTGTCTCAAAAAAAAAAAAAAAAAAAGACTTACAAAGCTACAGTGATCCTAACAGTGTGGTGATGGCATAAAGATAAACATGTAGATCAAAGAAGAGAATAGAGACTTCAGAAACAGCCCCGCACATGGGTCTGATCAATTGGTTTTCATGAAAGGTGCCAATGCAGTTCAGATGGTGCTAGAACAGTTGAATAGCAATGGGTAAAAAAACAAATCCCATTTTAGTTGCCTACGTTGATGATCTATTTTCTGAATGATGCTTATTTACAGAGGATTATCACTATCATTGGTCTACCAGAGAATGTTCTAAAGCCTTGCTACTCAAAGTGTGGTCTGTAGGCCTGCAGCACTGGCATCTGCTAGTGCTAGAGCTTGTTAAAAATGCAGAATCTCAAGCCCCTTCCCAGACCCACTGAGTCACCATCTGCATTTTACCAAGGGCCCCAGGTGATCCTAGGTACAATACAGTTTAAAAGCACAGTCCTAAAGGTGCCTCCCCGCAACTGACGCCTGGAATACCTCTGGGTAGTAGATAAGTCTTAACCATTAACATTAAGCAGCTGTTTTTTTTTTTTTTTTTTTTTTTTTTTTTTTTAAAAAGTATAAATTTATTTGCGGGGGCGAGTGCCGTGGCGGAAACCAAACGAAAACCAACCAAA
>CAUYSK010127936.1:0-20100 GCA_963575035.1 Avahi laniger
GTTTCTATTCCAGCCATTTCCCCCTTGACGCTTCTAAAGACCGAAAGATTTTCAGGTAAAGGAAATGCAACTATTGATTGAAATCTGCGTATACTGAACCTATTCGGTTTGACTTCTGGAGTAGTCGGTTTCCTGATGCTCGTCGTACTGCCAGCTTTTATACAGTATATATACGGGAAGGTGAGTTCACCTGCAGGGAGTTGGAGGAGGCATCGAATTTTACTCCTTCTGCTGATTGTGGCGTTCTAGTGTGATAAACAAGGGCAAGTTCTGCCAGTTGGGTGCTCTGTCATCAGGCATCCTGCGACGCTGACAGTAGCTCACAAGCATTTTCTAGTCCAGGGGTGACCCGTGGCTCTCAAACCCCACTTCCCAGCTGCAGGGATCTTGTGCAGGGTCTGCACCCCAGTTGTCTCTGCTCTGTCACGAGGATCCCTTTCTCATGGGGCGGTTGTGAGGTCTAGAAAGCAATGTTTGTGGAAACTGCCCAGCACAGTGCCTTCACCGGGGAGGAGCCTCAGACATGGGAGCTGCTGCTGTACGTCCAGAGTGTTTCCCATGGCTTTGGTTGTCTGCGTTTTGGTTTTAATAAAGGAGGTGCCAGGGTTCATTTTCCAGTGAACTATATAATTTATTTGGAATGCATTGTGTATTTTTTTAATCAAGTGCTTGCCCAGCAAAACTGCCCTGATTTTGGTGTCTGGGCCTGCTTGTCATCTCAAAGAAACCACAGGCCTCATCTTTCAGCCAGGGCGCCTTTCACTGAAGGAAAGTGCACCCAGCAACCGCTGGGAGAGCCTGTGGGTGGGGCCGAAGTTCCCTTGTGGGGACTTTCATGGTGTTGGGGCTTTGTGACCATGGCGAGTCAAAGCCCCAGACCCTCGGCCCTTTGGCGTCCTGTGCTATCAAGCCTCGTGTTGTCAAGGGGGATGCAGATGAAATGACCCGCATTGGGAGTGTTTGGCAGTGGGGAGGCTGTCAGTAGACTCGTAGAGCCCAAGAGCCTTTTGTTCAATCTGTGCCGAGAAGCAGCACGACACTGGGAGACGCAGGCCGAGAGTCGCAGCCTGACTTGCCCTGGTGCACGCAGAACCACGTGGGGGTCTGAGCAGTGTTCTCTCTAAGGGTGATTCCCCCTGAGCTCTGCGCTCACAGAGCTTCAGACAGTGGCTTCCTAAGGTGACAGAACAGGTGGTGAGGTGTGTATATGTTGGACACTGACGCCAGAAGCAATAGATTTACCTATGCACGGTAATTTTTTTCTCATTTTTAATGTTTTTTAAAAGTTGAATTTACATTTTTATTATTAGAGCAGTTTCTGTCTTAAACATTCATGTAAAGATAGTCAATGCTGGCACTAAGATTACTCTAAACATTAGGGAACAGAGTTTTAGGAAAACTCTTAGTTGCTTGGATATGTACGCCAAGACCTTGAAATTCATAGGATTTTAACATCTCTTTGCCCCAATTTTCTTTTTGTCAAATACTGTAGATTATTCAGATTTTCTTCTAGATTATGTGATTGTTGTAGGGTTGAAATAAAGTTTATACCATGGGGGAAGTGAGTTTAAGTCACATTGTGGGCATTTGTGATGCATTAAGAGAACTCAGGCAGATAAACTGAATAGGTGTCACTTAGAAAAGCGAGTTGTCTGTTCATAGGCCTGGAGGAACTTTCGTTGTAGCTGTGGAATGGGTATGCAGTGGGCGTGAGATGGGTAGGCACTGGGTATGGGGTGGGTATGCGGTGGGTATGTACTGGGTATGGGATAAGTACGCACTTTGTCATTCACTAGGTCACT
Source organism: Avahi laniger (assembly GCA_963575035.1). Classification (NCBI taxonomy): domain Eukaryota; kingdom Metazoa; phylum Chordata; class Mammalia; order Primates; family Indriidae; genus Avahi; species Avahi laniger. The sequence goes on from CAUYSK010127936.1 coordinate 1,803, forward strand.
GAAATCAGTGGGCGAGGTGGTGGGGAGGGGTTGCTCCTGCTTCGTGGAGAAGAGTGGTTGGAGAGGAAAAGATTAGAAAGGTGAGATGCCAGGAGATACCCTCCCCTCCACTGATGTGATTCCTTCCCAGGTGGAGAAAAGCAGGTGAGCATGAACCAAGAAAAAGAGTTTTCTAGCAATTACTACTGGCACTGCAGCTTCCTGCAGAGCTTGGGGCAATCTCCTAGGCTAGACTGGTGATTTCGAGCTGGGCTGCATGTTGGAATCTTCTGGGGACTTTAATACTAATGCTGAAGTCCCTTCCCCAACGATTCTGGTTTAATTGGCTGGGGCATTGAGCTGTTTAAAGGCTTCCTGTTTGTAGCCAGGTTAAGAAGCCCCAGTCACACACAGCAGGGAGGATCTGCCCGATGAGGTCACTGACTCTCGGGATTGCAGAGCAAATAGTTTCCACACGTGCCTTTCTCCTGCCACAGTGTCCTGCAGCTGTGTCGGTTCAGCTCACTTCTAAAAGAGGCAGAGGCCATCTTGGAGATGGCAGGCACCTTTGGGTGGTTGCTTATTATGTCCAGCCAACACCCCTTTAATACCATCTGTGCGTTTTTCAGGGTGATGGCTGATTGAGGAGGGAAAACAGTGGTGCAAATTTTGTTCCTTTGCTTCAAGAGGAGCCCTGATGTCCTGAATCAGCATGTGGTGTGAAAACCCAAGTCCTGACCTTAGACTTTCTTTTATCAAGTCAAAATCAGGAGCATGAAGTTTCCTCTGTTAACGTTTATATCAGAGTATGTCTAGGGCTGGCTGTTGGCATGGAGTACTGGTCTCCAATTGGGGTTATACCCTAAGGCATGATAATGTCCTCACAGCAGGACTTTTCCCAGAAATGTGGGACTTCACAGGGCAATGGAGGAGGCCAGGGATATGCCAGTCCCAGAATTGCATGGGTTTTGGACATTGCAGAGATTTCTGGTGACAAGATTTCTGGTTGGGAAACTCCCTATAAAGGGCATTTGTCTTTTTTTGGTCTGGTTTGTTTTGGTTCATAAGCTTTACTTTGTCCTTTTATGTATATGTTCTTGCATGAATAGATATTTTATTAAAAGGGCAGCTCGATTTTCAGATTTTGGGGGAGGGGCATGTTGGGACGACCCTGATAAAGAGTGAGCTCTAAGCTTGTTAGAGTAAGAGAAGACCTTTATGGGTTAATAGGCTTGATTTAGTAAAACTGCCCAGTATTACTTTCAGTGCAGAGTGCCTCTTGAAATTTAATGGTCAGATTAATCTGATGAGATGTGTTTTCAGGGTATTTTATTTGCTTGTAATTAGCTTTAAGTTTTCTCGCTCATGGGAAAAATAATTTGTATTAAATAGGAAACTGGCATAAAGTTCAACCGTACTTAAAACTACAATAGTATTTCGTCTCTTTTTGGAACCATGTTGCATTGTGTTATATACATGGCTTGTTCACAGTAAGTGTTTTGGCCAGTGTTTTAGTGATTTCTAAAAACATCTTCAAAATTGAATCCTGTTTTAAAAATGACCTTGCTTTGCTTCCTGAGAAGTCTCCATCAATCCTGGCGAAGGTGGCAGTGATCAACCATGTTACCGCTACAATATGTTTGCAGTGGGCCTCATTTTTTTTCTTTTTACTAAGGTGGATTTGATCCCCAAACCATCCCTTGAGATAAATATTAATACTTAAGACATCATGTGACTGAGAAGTTAAGAACTTGCTCAAGGTCATGCAGCAGTGCATTACAGCTTTTGATTCCACAGCTTTTGATTCTTTCTTTGGTGCTCTTGCTATTGTATTTTGCTGTCAGAGCTTGGGAGACCGATCCGCATGCTCAAAGTTTGGAATCAGATGGCTATGGGCTCCAGTTCAGGCTCTGTGCCCTTGGAGAAATCATATAACCATTGTAAAATGGAGATCAGACCTGTAAACCCTGGCATTTTGGGAGGCCGAGGTGGGAGGATTGCTTGAGGCCGAGAGTTTTAGACCAGGCTGAGCATGAGCGAGACCCCATCTCTGCAAAAAAATGGAAAGATTAGACAGGTATGGTGGCACGTGCCTGTAGTCACAGGTACTTGAAAGGTTGAAGCAGGAGGATAACTTTAGCCCAGGAGTTTGAAGTTGTAGTGAGCTATGATCACACTGCTGCACTGTGGCCCAGGAGACTAAGCAACACCCTGTCTCAGACAAACCAACCAAAAAGAGAGATCACACCTCTTTTAAAGAAGGCACTCAGAAATGATGGTGGCTTTCCTCACAGCTTCATTCTGCCCAGACCACATCTAAGGATAGTGTCACTGCTTCCAACTGCAGCTGTCACCTAATCTGTATCACTGAGAAGGCCAGAAATTCTGGGACTCTAGCTCTTTTATGAGTGCCTTACATATTCCAGTTGTTTTGGAAAAACATTCTGGAAGGTTCAATTAAGTTTCTGCTCAGAAATTGTTGGTATGACTTCTCTTTTACAAACTGTGAAATAAGTATGTGTGTTTTTGAATGGGAACCACGTGAACCTCTTGGCAAGTGTTTGTGTGTATGTGTCTACACACATGAGCGCGCGCACACACATGGCTAGTGCCTTTTACATTGTTCGTTCTTTGCCGTCTTTCCCTGCACTTGGGCCTCTTGTCTAACTTCGGCTCCCTTCTGAGGCAGTGGAGTAGAGCTGCTTTTCTTGGGCTCTACAAATAGACCCTTTCTATTTTGAGAGATTTAGTAGTTACCATTATAAGGAAGTTAAAAGGTTTATGGATTTCTTCCAATTCTTGTAGATCTTTCATTTATAGTTCCTAGCATCACTTTTTAGACCTAAGAGCTTTGTGATCTGGGGTGGGGTCATCTGTCCTTCTGGGAGATGTGTGTTAGGATACCACTCAGACATACCACCCGGGCCTGTAGGGGCATATTTGACTCTCCCTGTTGGGTGAATTGTTAGTCTCCACCATGTGTGTCCTCCAGAGAGTCGGCCTCTGTGCCTGACGGGTTGTACGGATGTTTCCTTCTCGCTTTCTGAGGATGTTCCCTGGGCCTCCTAGAACTTGACTTTGTCCCTTTCCTAAGGGAGGATAGCTCTCAGTATTTCCGTTGATTTTAGGATAGTACAGTGGAAAGTGCGCTGGTTTGTGAGTTAGGTGGCCTGGACTTCTGGCTCTAGCTCCCATGAAAGGCTGCTTTGAGAAACTACTGAATCTTGACCTAGTGTTGTCAGAAAGAATAGGACAATGTTAACTATACCAAAAATAACTACAACAAAAGCAGTTTCCGTTTAAGTACTTACTATTTAGCAGATATTGTATGAGAAGCTTTACTTATATTCTTATTTCATTCAACATCTTAAGGGATAAATAGTGTTACCTGATTTTACACGGACGTAGAGACAGATTTGACATGGACGTGGGTGGTTCAGTAACTTGCGCTTCTAAACTTGCATTGTTGATTCTCCAACGTATGGCACCTTGGAAACCATCATTTTTGGCAGGTGATTTTAAGCGTTGAGAAGGACACTATTGAAGAACTCTGTCCAGTAACTTATTTGGGGGTGTGTCTAGTGTCTTTCCTCTCTAGGAGTGTTACTGCTGCTCAGATGAGGTACCTTGCAGAATCAGAGCAGAGCAGCTCTTTGGTGCATTTGGGCCTTGCCATGATTTAGGCCATGGCTGCATTTTCCTCTTCTCCTCCATGTAATACTCTGAATTTTGGCTAGGCTTTTGTTTTCGAGTGCTTGGCTATGTCTGAGGCTGTTTTCTGAGAAGGCTTGGGAGTTGCTTGTAGATACATATGCTGCTCACCTCCTGCCAGGTTAGGCTGGCAGTATTGAAAGATGTGCTTTTAAGAGGTAGATAGTAGTCTCAAGGGACGGGGAACAGCATATAAAATGTTGTTAATACAGTTTTGGTAAGTTTTTGCCCCACAGCATAAAAGATTCGCTCTGGGAAAAAGGAGGTTGGAGCTGCTAACTTTGCTAGGGGAGTTGTCAAGTTTGAGTGAAAAGGAATTTTTCACCTGTAGCAGTGAAATAGCAGTGGCCTCTTTGGGACAGAAGGAATAAGGTGTAGAGGGGCACAAAGTTGAGATTGGGCTTTATAAAAAATGTCAATAACTTTTTATTTTTAAATAAATTCTTACAAGAAGTTGCAAAAATAATGCATAGTTCCTGTGTACCCATCACCCAGCTGTATCTTACACAACCATAGTACACTGTTAAAACCAGGAGGTTGATGTTGGTACAATATTGTTAACTCAGGTGCGACTTTAACTTGGATTTCACCAGTTTTTACATTCATTTTTTGGTGTGTGTGTGTAGTTCCGTGAAACTTTCACATGTGTAGATTAAACATTACCTCAGACGGGATGCAGAACTGTTTAGCTCCACAGAGACTCTCCCTGTGTGACCCCTTACCCAGCACCCCCTTCTCCTGTCCTAACCTCATCAGCCAAGGATCTGTTCTTGAATTTTGTCACTTTGAGAATTTCCCGTAAGTGGACTCTTGCAGTATGAAACTTGTGGTCCTTGTAGAGTGTTAAGAAGTTGGACAACAAGAGAGCAAGTGGTTAGAAAGGAGCTTTGGGGTTTAGATTCAAAGCTGAGCTGTGACCTCAGTCTTGAGGACAGTGAGTCATCCCTAGCTGTTTTAAGCAGTGAAGGAAAACCATGAGCTTCTAGGAAGCTCAGCTCTGTCAGCAGGGCCCAGGCTGGGCTTGAAGGGGATCAGTGGAGGCAGCTGCAGCTGTGGGTGAGGGAGGGCCAGGTACAGAATCAGGCAGTGGCCTGGAGGGGACTGTGCGGGGAGACATTTCAGAAGACCATGGCACAGTTTGGATGTAGGGGTGAGGGGAGTTGGAGTACAGAGGTCTCTAGCTTTGGAAATGGTTGGTGGTAACAGTATTTGTGATGAGACACATGGAGAGGGGAGCGTGGGGCAGGAGAGAACGCAGATAGGGAAGGGCGGCCAGGTAAGGTGGGCAGCCAGGACAGTTCTGTCGGTGGCAGGGCTAGACCAGGCCGGCACATGGACCAAGTTGGCTGAATTGATGGTGACTGGCTGGGCTGAGAGGTGAGGGGATCTGGGCTGGAGTTCAGCTCCCAGAGGAGAGAGTTTGAGATTCATTAGAGATGTTTGCTATATTCGAAAGGCAGGAGAGGCCGTGCCTACCACTCACTCACCTTCCCTGGCCCAGACCCAGCTGTAAACTCTAGTGTTCTGACTGTTGCTGTAGTAAGTAAGGTGGTGTGGTAAGTACCAGGTATTAAAAAGCACATCAACTTTAGACAGTTTATTTTTGTTTTCATGGAAAAAAGAAGAGAAAAACTTAGCTTCAAACAGAGTAGTCTAGTCTGGCTTGACTGTGCAAGTAAGTATGCTTGAAGCTAAGTAATTTTGAAAGTTGATTAGTAATGCCACATGCATTTTTCATTGTCAGAAACGTTTAAAAGAAAATGGCAATAGCTATTCAGGTTTAACAATATAAAATACTTATGTCATCATAGAACTATTTTAATGAATTCTTTCAAGGGATTATGAAATATAAAGTATTATAGAATACTTTTATAAATTGTGGAATAGGTCAGCTTCTGAACTGCAGAAAGGCAAAGCTTTGAAATTTCTCTTTATAAATCTTGAGTGGGTAACAGGGTACTTCACACTTTGATTTTCTCCTCAAAGGAATCAGAGTCCCGAAGGCCAGTCTAAAGTTGCTAGTTTTGCCCTCCTGGCAGACTCGGCTGAGAGGACCAGGTTTTGCCTTTTTATTAGAAGGAACATGAAAATGCCCACTTTTTGGGTTTCTCAGAGAACACGGCATCAGTACGTAAAACAGAGAAAACATCTCAAACTATCTTTCTTGTTTATTGAGGTTTAGTCACCTTGCAAGGTAGTGTAGCAGTGACCTTGGCAGTGCGAACTGATAAATCACTGATGTTTCGCTTGAATATGTGAAGAGAATCAGGACTGTGAACGTCCCTGATCTGTCCTGTGGTGACCCTGGCTCATTGGAGCCAAAGGCTGACCCACGCACCCATGCAGATGAGGGTTCAGAATGGGCAGTGACAGCACAAGCTCCTGCCTGGCGGGAGCCGTTTCTGTGTCCAGCTTTGTGACACCCTAATCATTATTGGTTCAAGGAGTCGTGGCTGGGATTGCTCTCATCTCAGAGCACTTTCCTTTTGCTTTTGCCATTAAGTGTTCTGGAGAAGCACAGATGGTGAGGTGGGAGGGGAGGGCTGCTGTGCAACAGGAGGGAGCAGGCATTCATATGAAGCGGGTGGCTCTGGCCTTCCCTTTCTCAGAGGAATTTTTGATAGCTTGCCTTTGACCCCCTCCCATCTCGTGGTGGACTTTTGGCCCTGCTCGTGTGGTTGGAAAGTTATGGTGAGGCAGCGTCAGGTCATCCCACTTTCTTCGTGACTAAACTGGTCACTTGTCCTCTGGTTCAAGGGTCCTCAAACTGAAAGGCCCTTCTCTCAGGTTTGCCTGCAGTGTCTGTGCCCCCTAGTCTTTCACAGGGCAGGGGTACATGTGGACTTGGGTCCAGAGAGGAGTGGGCGAGGGGACTGTTGATTGACTGCGGGAGAGTTTCTTAGGCGTTGGCGCATCCTCTGTGCTCGTGGTGCGCTTGACTCTGACCCTGCCTTTGGGCTCATTCCTCTGTCCTCACAATGGCCTCCAGAGCCTCTTCCCAGCATGCCGCCACGCCCCTGTGTGGCCCATGGCATCCCCACCACTCTTCTCACGGGGTGTGGTCTTCGCCCCATCGTCCGTGTGCTCTCCGTCTCTGGGCTTTGTGGGTGAAGTGGAGGAGAGAGGGAGGGCCAGACTTTGCCTGGAGATAGATGAGTGGAAAGCTGGAGAGCTTAATGGGGTCAAGGGACCAGTGGCTGGAGTGCTGAGGAAGGGAGAGTATAGAATGGTACGACGGGGCTAAACAGATTTTCAAAATAGGTCAGGTCTTTTTTCTTTTTTCTCTGGGTAAGAGCTTTACATGAACTGTCTCAGTGACTTCAGATGACAAAGCTAAGAGGAAAGTACTTCTCTCTATCCCACTTTACAGATGAGAAAACTGAGCAGAAGAGCCTGGGGCTGGCAGAGGGTGGAGGAGGGGACCAGGCCTCTGCCTCCTACTCGTGTTATTTCCCTTAAGTCCATGTCATTAGAAACATTTGTAAAGCCTATAGAACAATCATTAGAGTTTATTTAACCTGGCTTCTGCTGTTTAATTAGGTTGCTTTTACTTTTAAATTCTGTTTTGAGTTTTAAGATGCATTGGTTGTGTGCCTCTCCTGCGGCAGGGTGAACGATGTTTGGAAAGGACCATGAATTGTTCCCTGGAATTTGCTGATCAACTTCTGGACACATACACAGAGGTGATGCCATGGACCGTATTATTCGGTTGTGGAAGACCACTGTCTGCAGACTCATTTTCATTAGATGTTTGCAGAATGGAAATAGGCCTGTTGTACTGACCCCTACGCTGGGCTAACTTGCTCTATACCATCACTGCTGTGTATGTGTTCAGATCCACTGAGAAGAGACAGTCACTTAAATCTGTAACAGCAGGGACATAGAGATTTGTAATTTTCAACAACATCCTTTTAGAATTTGTTACCATTCTGTCTAGATGTGGACATAACGCTCTTCATAGTGAATGGTCAGCCTTTCAGAACTGTTTAAAAAATTAGAGGGTTCATTTGTGTGTGCCTAAAGCAGTCAGGATTAAGAAAGATAAGTATAGGCAACATAAATTTTACATGAGAATTTGGCCACTCAAGATTTTTCTTCAAATCTAGTTTCTTAGCATGTGAATTGAGTTTAGATGGGCTTTTTCCTTAGGAGTCCTTAATGGACACAAACGCATGTTTGAGAGCGCACGGCTCCAGAGTTAGGTGACTTTGTGTGCAGTGCTGCAGACCAGTGGGCGTTGGTGGGCGTTGGTGACCTGTCCTTACTATACCGTGTGATGGTATAACAGGTACTTGGCTGTACACTCCTTTGTTGATTTCCAGTAGGCCCTGGCTTCTAGGAGATCCCAGGCTTTTGGGTAACTGGTTGCACCGGAAGAGAATTCTTCCATGTGATACTCGATGAGAAACTTACGTAAAATTCGTGATTCCAGTTTCACCTGGGCACCTTCCCCTTGGATTTTCAGCTCTTCCTATGATCCTGGAGCCCAGATAGGTGTTTCCACAGGTATATTGAGGGAGAGACTTAGGAGTATTTTCAGAGCCCAGACTTGTGCCTGGGCTTTTTGATTTTGGGAAATACATTGTCTGTTTATTTTGATCAGTTATTAATGATCCTGACCTTAATATTATTGAGTATAATATAATACATGCCTTGGTTTTCCTAAATCTTGTAGGTAAAAATAAACAAGGTAAGATATGAGGATGGCCCAGAATTTAGCTGACTGTAATTTAAAGAGACAGATGATCTGGTGCTGTCATGATGAGAAGGGTGTTGAAAATAAAGCCACCAGAAGTCAGAAAATGAAGTGTCATTTCCCTGAAGTTTTTATTTAACCCCAAGGTACCCCCAAATGGGAAGTTGGGCTGTTTCTAAAAAACGGGTGGTGAAGGTTTTGAGGGAGTTGGAAAGTTGTGAGTAGAGAATCAGTATTTGAATGCCTTCTGTTGCCAGGCACTGCAGGGATGTGTCAGACACCTCGACTGGTAAGTGCTAGATCCTCACTCTCAGTTGCATTTAATCCAGATAGACGGTATTATTTATTACTGTTATCTCTTTATCCCCTGAGCCCTTCTCTCAGCAGGAAACCACGGTGTGTGGTTGTGAAGCTGCTTTGGGGGTACGTGGCCCAGTGAGCACAGGAGTGGTGGTCACACCTCCCCTCTGCTGCCACTCCTCGGGTGATCCCGCTCCGCTGTGGGAACGAGCATCTAGTTGGTATTTTGAGTGCTGGGTCTGGGGCCTGAGGTGTGGGCTGCTGTGTGTAGGTGACACCCAACACCGCCCCCACCCCCAATGTTGTTGCTCTAGGAGAGGTGACTTGGAGGGCAATGTTGGGGGCGGGTGGTTTCCATGTGTCCAGACCTCTCCCTGCTTCAGAAAAGGCCGAGGCACTGGGCATGCTGACTCGTGCCTAGTCCTTGGCTGCAGGCTCAGCTTCCTTGCAGTCGAGGTGGACGGGGGTGGGGGAGCTGGCAGGCATTTCCATTCTGAGGCCATGGCCAGTGCTCAGTACAGCATAAACCTTTCTAGAAAGGTTGGCAAAATGGCACCTTTTCTGCTAAGGAGATCTACTTTCCTCAGAGAACACAGTCTGGCAGCTGAATCTTGAGGTTCTTGTTTGAAATAGGTCATCTTTGGCATTTATTTTCTTCTGGCCACAGGATGGTACTGTATTAGTAATGAATTTATGCAAGAATTGTCAAAGGGTGAGGCTGCCTGCACAGGGAGCCCTGCTTTGTTTAATGCCCTGGTGTCTTGTCTTAGCAGATGGCTACCCTCTTGCCAAGGGCAGCTTTTAGCCAGGTTTACCTGCTGACCCAGAGGTGAAGAACTCTGAAAGACACAGGATACTTGAGCAGATGTAAGACAAGCAAGGACTACTCAGTGTACAGGTGGCAGACTCCTGGAAAGGTCTTTTGGGAAGATAGTACAAGAAAAAGTGGAAACAGCTGTTTTCCAAGCTGCCTTAGACCAGGCAAAAGGAAAACAGACAATTTATTAAAATACAGCATTCTTCTCCAGAGTGTAGAACCATGTACCCAGACCCCCAGTGGACACTTTTCTCCTCCAGTGATCTCTGTTGAATTCTATTATCCATCGTTGTGCAAGAAATCACTCCAGCCCTTGGTGACTTAAAACAAGAATGATTTAATATTTCTTACAGTTCTCGGGGGTTATTGAGGGGTTTTCCTGCTGATCTGGCTGAAGCTCATTCATGTGGTTGTGGTCAGCTGGAGAGTGTCCGGGGCTGGGTTCGGCAGGGACAGCTAGGGCAGCTGGGCCTCTCCCTCCGGGTCTGGCATTTGGCCGGGGTGTTTAGCTAAGCGTGTCTTGGTTCTTCTCCACGTGGCCTCTCCAGCAGGTCACAGCAGGCTTCTTCTTGTGTAGATGGAGGCGTTCCAGGAGGGCAGAGAGAAAGCTGCAGGGCCCTTTAAGGTTTAACCTTGGAAATGGTACCCCGTCATGGGAATCACGGGAAATTCCCTGACACGGGAAGTCTGTGGGAAAACAGACTCTGCCTCTTGTTGGGAGCAGTGGGCAAAGTTATGGACATGGGATTAGTTACTTGTTGGAGCCATTGTCATGACAGTGTACCAGCTTGCTTTCCGGTCTTGCGGGTTTACACACGTGCAAGGCACACTCCTCCCCTCCCGTCTCTCTCTTCCTCCTGGCACAGCATCTGACACAGAGTGAGTCCTCTGCCTGCATTGGGGCGGATAGGGATGGACTGCCAGCTCCTTGGCTGTGGCTTCTCTCAATTCAGAGAGCATCATCTCAACAAACAGTGGCACACAGGGAGAGGGCGACTGCAGTATATACTCTGTTCACAGGGGGTGGGGACACGAGGCACTCAGCCATAGATGATCCGTAGCAGTTCCAACGTCGAGCTGGGCACATGCTGTCAGGGCCTTTGTTGGGGCAGCACCCAGCTTCTAGCATCAGTCTTTGTATCAGTTGTCTGTTGAGTAACCAACTAAAACCTAGTGGCGAAAACAGCAGACTTACTGTTCCTCATGATTCTGTGGATTGACTGAATAGTTCTGCTGGGCTTTTCTGGGCTCTCTGCAAGTCAGCTCTAGTGGCATAGTTGAGGCTGGATGGCCCGAGGTGACCTTATGCACGTACTGGGAACTCAGCTGGGCTCTGGGAAGTGGCTTGATGCATCTCATAACCACACTGTCTTTCATTCCTGGCCTTTCCTGCCTCGTGGTCCCACGGTTCTGAGAAGTGAGCGCTGTGAGCCCTCTCGGGGCCTCAGCTAGCGGCCGGCAGCATCCATCTGCCGCATCGTAGTGGTCGAAATAGAACAAGACCAGCGTGCAGACTCCAGGGCTGGGGCGGCCGACGCTGCCTCTTGCCGGCAGGAGTGCCAGAGCCACGCTTGCAGGGGTACAGACCCAAAGAGCCAGGATTCATTGGTGGTTATTTCTGTAACAGTCTCCCAAGTGGTTCTCAACAACATTATAAGGGTTTGGATAAATTCTTGTCAGGGTCTTTTAAAATTAATTCTCAAAAAGGAAATGCCACTGTTTTCTTAGTACGGGTGGGGCAGTTAATGGAGGGGGTGATCAGTGGACCTGATCCGTGCTTTGGTGGCGTATCAGCTTGTCGAGGCTGCCTGGCCCCTGTCTTTGTTCTCCTCAGCAGTGACTCTCCAGCTGTGGTCCTCGGACCAATAGCATCCGCATCCCCTGGGACGCCCTCATTCTTGGGCCCACCCCAGATTGACTACATCAGAAACTTGGGGTGCGGCTGGGCAACCTGAGGTCTCTACCAAGCCTTCCAGGAGGTTTGAGAGCCACTGCTCCTGGGAGTTAGTGGTAGTTGTCTCTTTTCTGGCTTCTGGAAATTGGGCTCTTCCTGCTTTCAGGGTCTCATGTCTCTGAGCTCGGATGGTCTTTGCAGAGTCTGAGCTGGACTCTGCTTGTGCCAGGTGAGCCTGGGGCTTTCTTATCGCTCAGGATGTTTAGTGACCATGCCACTCATGTGCCCAGGCACACGTCCCTGGACTCCCTCAGCCTACAGTCTAGCAGAGGAGACAGTGCAGAACAGACACACACTATGGGAGGACAGTCCAGTTCAGCAGAGAAGTGACGAATTCCGTGTGTATATGTTGAGCTTTAGGTGTCTGGGTAGAAAGAGGAGACACCTAGGAAAGTAACCCATCCTAGGAGTTTGAACTGAAAAGACAGGGCTGGAGCCAGTGTGAAAGTAGTCACATATGTGGTCACTGAAAACTGTTTCCCTAAAGGTGATTCATCACAGGAATCAGTTGGGTTTCTGTAGAAGTGTGGGTTATTTCCCCCACCCTGCCTCACGTGACTGTGAGAGTGTCCCCTGTGATCTGGCCAGGTGTGGGAAACAGGGCCCCAAAGTCTGAAACCGACTGGCACCCCTGGGGAGAAGGACTAGGGATGGAACCGTGGGGGGATGCCCGGAGTAAGGGCTGGCCAAGGCGGGGTCTGTGTGTGAAGATTCTTCTGGAGCTAGGGGACTGGAAGAAGACAGTGGCGAGCGGGCTGCAGACGCTAAGGGACTGGAAAGGTAGGAGGAGGAGGAGGCGTGGTTGACGATGCTCACACGCACTCACGTCACTGCAGCACTGGTGACCGGAGCCAAAGCGGAGCAGGGCTGCAGCCGTGGGACGGGACTGGGCAGGTCCAGATGACTTTCAGGGAACTTGGGAGCAAAGAGAGTGTGGAAGAGACGGTCAGGCGGGCTGCTGCTGTTTGTTTTAAATGGGAGGAACCTGAGCGAGTTGCCAAGGGCAGAGAGCCAGCAGGGGAGGAATGAAGAGGGAGCGGGAAGGGGGTTACTGATGAAGCCATATCCTGGAGGAGAGGATGGATTCCAAAGCCCCACTTTTGGGATTGGCCTTGAAGAAAAGGAGGGCCACCCCATCTCGTCCTGGAGGGAAAGAGGTAAGGGGAAGGGCATGGAAACAGCCAACGATGGAGTACATCGCATTATTCTTAAAAAAGGAAATCTTCCCCGAAAGCCTTGGATCCTGGCAGTTGGTGTGAGAACAGGGTGGAGACGCAGGTCAGGGCGTGTGCAGGTTGAGTCAGACGTGAGGCTCCCACCCAGGATTCTTTGCCATTCTTTGAGGACATTCCCCAAAATGACTGTGAAGGGTGCTCCCTTGGAGTGTACTTCACAAGTGTGAAAATCGTAAGAGGATATTGTAGGGCTACGCACTAGCTTTAAAAACAGTCCTCACTTAAGCAAATTATCCTGGGCTCTGACTGCTGGTCATTGAGTATCTTGGTAAACCCACGGGTCTTGGACTGCATTTTTTAAAGCCTGGAGGCTCCCTGACTGTCTTAAAAGACATTTGAAACAGTTCCATGACAGAAAACAGTTCAGCAGTTGCTCAGAAAAAACAAAATTAAATGCATCTCTGTTAGTCACCCAGCCTGGTATGTTTAGTGCAGTGCTTCAAGTGGAAATGAAGTTGAATAGTTAGTTTCATTTTTAAAAAGTAGTTGTTTGTTTAGCTTTTTATGAGCCAGGGGAGAATCTTGGCTATAAGTACAGCCCTTGTAACCCTGGCCGTGTCCTTTTCTCTTGGTGACTCCAGGACACGTTGTGTATATAACATCCAGCTCACAGACCTTATTTTGTTTGTTTTTACTAAGATGGTTGGTGGGTCTTGTGAGCTTCTTCCTTGTTCGATGTGCAGTCTTGAAAATGGGGCAGGGGGCACTGCCTCTTTGTGTGAAGGAGGTCACCTGGGGCTCACTCAGCCCCTAATGCTGCATGTGTGACCCCCGGATGCTCACTGCTCTGGGGGTGCCTCCTCCTGCTGTATCTCTTATTCTTCCTTCTCCTTGCCCTCTTTCTTTACCTTCTTTTCATTCTTCCTCCTCCTTTCCCCCTTTTGTTTCTTTTCCCTAGAATTTCAGCTTCTTTGAAGGGTTGGTAGACCTTTGAGGGTTGGCCCGGCATCCTCTCCCTCATCTGTACTGTTTCTGCGGGAAGATATGTATGTAGTGTTGGTGGCTTCCAGAGTCCCCTCGAGCTCTGTGGGGTTCCACGCTAGTGCTTGTTGTGGGGCACTGCTGGCACTTTGGGCCGGGCGGTGACTTGTGGTGAGATGTGCAGCCTCCCTAGCTTGGCCTGCTAATTGTCATTGTTGCCCCTGAGTTCTGTGATACACAGCCCCTGGGGAGGACAGGTTACTGCCCCTGTTGGGAGCTCAGCGGTTCACACATCTCTGGACAGCATAGCTGTTGGGATGGGGGCTTGAGTTCTGACGGCTGGACTGCTTGGAGATGAATACTCTGTGCATTTGCAGTAATCAGGTGGATGGTTAAGAGCTGTTAGAAACTATTTCAAGGGTACAGCATTTACACAAGAGAATACAAGTTGCTTTTTGTTTTCTGGGATCTGGTAAGATTGTTATTGTTTAGGTGAAGGCAATAGCTATTAATAAAGATACATAGTTTGGATATACATTTTTTTGTTGTTATTATACGATATAGTTATTTAACCTATGTTTTAGTAAATACCCATCTGAATTTAGGAAATTTGAGGGATAGGATGGGGAGAAGAGTGGAATTTTTGCTTAGACAAGAGTGGATTTTTCAATAAATCCACATAATCCCAACATGTTCAAATAAGTGTTTAGACTTTTATTTACTCGTTATTCGAAAGCTGGAGCCTTTTCAGTTTTTCTAATCTAGCTGGGTAATTGTTCTTGTTGCACATTTGCTGTATTTAATAGTCTGGTAGCACACATGTAGGTGACACCTAGGAATCTTATTTCCCGAACCTGGAGAACTGTGGTCCCAATCAGCGTGGTCCCTGACGTGGAAATCAGATCAATCCCTGAAAGACTGTTGCCTGTAAGGTTATAAATCACAAAAGCAGTCATGGCATTGTGAGGTATTAAAATTTCCCTTCTTTTCCTTCTCTCCTTCAGAACCTAAAAGCTGATCCAGAAGAGCTTTTTACAAAACTAGAGAAAATTGGAAAGGGCTCTTTCGGTGAGGTGTTCAAAGGCATTGACAATCGGACTCAGAAAGTGGTTGCCATAAAAATCATTGATCTGGAGGAAGCTGAAGATGAGATAGAGGACATTCAGCAAGAAATCACAGTGCTGAGTCAGTGCGACAGTCCATATGTAACCAAATATTATGGATCCTATCTGAAGGTAAGGCTTAAAATAACGAGATCTTCCATCACGCAGCACTTGACTGAGATGCGAGCGATGGATGTGAAGGCCTCTAATATAGCACAGCCGGTGTTCAGAGGAAGGAGAAATGTTTTGACCTTTGCGATCAAAAGAACATCGCTTTGATGGTTTTATCATCTTAATGTCACCTGTGGATGTAGAGTTTTGGTGAAAGTGTTTGTTGAAATGCTCTTTCAAACAAGAAAATATTTCTGAGTGGGATTTTTGTCATCAAAAACTGTTTCTTACTGAGTTATAACAATAACTATTAATCATCTAATTTTAGGATGGTTTATGATTAGTCTTAAAAACTCATGCCAACCCAAGAATATTAATCTTTTGATATTTTCAGTCATTAATTGTGGTTCAATTTAATGTTGTTAAAAACTGCTGCTGGAATTGATGATGTTGATTATCTAGTTTATCTATACTTTTAAGAATCCTAAGTATTATAGATAATTGCTTAAATAAAATAGTAGTTATAACAATACAACACTACAGATTGTCTTTGATCATCACCCCGTTCTTTAAGTGGGAAAGAATAGTGTTAAAAATGGTTTTATGATCCTGCATAGAGCCATTTTACCATTTTAGGTAGTTGTAGGGTATTCTGTTACACCACCAAGAAAATTCAAGACGACTCCTTGTGTTTCATGTTCTTTGATATATGCCTGTTTCACTGAACTTACAATTGTAGTGTGTCTTTTAAAATGGGGTTTTGGAAATCTTACGATTTGGTGAAATTAACTCTGAAATAATTCTTGTGGAAACTAAAACCTGATAGAAAGAAACAATTTCCTGAGGGAGGCAGAGAGAAACCTGAGTAATTTGGTCTAGGCCTCCTCCTCTTCTGGGCTTATTCCCTAAGTTCTCCAAGTTGCAGCTCGTTGCCTCTCTGATGTAAGAAGGGATAAATATAGATTTTGGTTTTGTGGAAATGTGATGATGAGGTGTAAGTCAAAGGATGGAAATTTGGAGAAACATTGATTTGCTAAAATGAATATTTAAGGGAAATCAAGATTGGTAATTCTTTTTTTTAATCCCACCATTGTGTAAAGGATGTCAATATATCATAGGTCAAATGTAGCATTTTGAAATGGAAAGAATGAGTTTTGGGGTCAGGTGTCCTAGACTTGAATCTTGCTGTCATTTACTTTGGTGTATGGTCTTGAGTGAGCTTTTCTTTTTTTTCCCTTTCCCTTTCCCTTTCCCTTCTTTCTCTCTTTCTCTCTCTCTCTCCCCCCTCCCTCTTTTCTTTCTTTCCTTTCTTTTTTAAAAACTCCATGCTTTCTCATTTTTAAAATGGAAAATCATGGTACATACCTTATTGTTGCAAAATTACGTGGACTTAAGTATGTGAAAGTACCTGGTATGTAGTAGGTACTTAACACGTTGACTGCCACACTAGAAAAAAAATTTTTTTCCTTGTGGCCACGATGTTTTATTACTGAAATAGAATAAAAACTTCAGAAACAAAATGATCCTTTCTGATTTAATGAAAACTTTGTTATTTATTGTTTTCTGTGCGTGAGTTATGTGCAACTTGAAAAATAGTTCTCACAGCTCCCAGTGTGAAGAGATGTATGAGTTACACATGCTTCACGAGGCTGGGCTCACAGCTACAACTCACATGACAGTCAATGAGCGTTAATTTCCTTCCTTAATTGATAGAATTTATACATAACCATATCTCTTAAATTACTCTACAATGAAGGTAATTTGCAGTGAAAGATATCTGATGAAGTCAAAGCAAGAAGATCAGGACCAAAGAAAGGAGGAGGAAGAATGCCAACAACAAACATGAATATTGCATTCAGTTTGTGTCTGGATGGGGCAGAAAAGGGAGACACTGTCCGTTTGTTTTATCATTTTCGTGATCCAGGAGGAGAACACATACAGCTTCCATAGGGGAGTGCTAAGGTCCTCTTGATGTTAGATCTCTATTAAGAACAAATAAACAGCTAAAGAAACTCAGCTTGTACTCTGTCCACTGTATTGCTTAATATGCTCTGTGAAATGACTTCAACAGAAGTTTACAGTAAATTCAAAGTTGGGTTTCATGTTGTATTTTAACATGAATTATGATACCTTTGGCAAAGAAAAGTGGAAGAGCCTCACAAATATTTGGTGATTTATACCAGGTAATAATATTTAACTGTGGAAATGAAGGATCAGAGGTTCAAAGTATCTTCCTCAAGCTCAGGTCCTTAGCAGAAGTTTTATTGCATACTGGAATAGATTGCTTTCTTGTGGCCAAATAAGGTGTTACCTTGATGGTACATATCTAGAGATTCCCTCCAATGTGTCCTATTCTTATTTGAGTTGCTCATTTTAGAAAATTAGGTTCCACTTCAGCCTAACTTTGATCTAGGGTTGCCCAGTGTATTTTATTTAATTAGTATGATGTTAGTTGCTGTAATAAACCCCTTAAATGCATAATGACTTAAACACAATAGAAATTTCTCTCTTGCTGATGGGTTGCCCTGATCCATGGGCTGTTTTGCTCCAAACACTGATTCAGGAACTCAAGTTCCTTCTGTCTTGTTTTCTTCCATCTTCGACACATGGCTGTGCTCAGCTTCCATAAGTCAGTGTGGGGGGAAAAGGGGAGGCTCACATGGTGGGAAGTTTTTATGTGCCCAGGCTTGGACATAAAGTACTTTATTTCTGTCCACATTCCCCTGGCCCGAGTCAGTCATCACCACACCTAACTCAGGGGAGGCTGGGAAATGTCACTGAATTGTGTGCTTAAGGGGAAGAGGAAATAGGCTTGTGCACAGCTGGCTGGGCTTTTCCAAAGCTACTTAATCTATAAAGGAAATGGAATAACTCGTGGAGTAGTTTTCTCCACTGGCTGCCTTCAGGTAGGATGAAGTTTTGATAATTTTATCTAAAGTGCTTTTATGTATTTTATTAGGTAAATTGTCCTTTAAGAAATATCACTTACCACAAGAATGTCAGCAATAATGTCAGCATGGTGAAAAGTTGCCCTTGATTTTTTTAAACCATGTAAAACAGAATTCTGAACTGCTCTTGTTAAACAACGATTAATTATTATAATTGGGCAGGACAAGAATCCAGATCTGTAATTCTACCTGCCCATTCTTGGGTAATTCCTTGGCCTGGAAGAGGACCCTCCCTGATAAATCAGGCTGTTCTTCCACCGTCTTGGTAGGCTTATGCCATTTGCATTAGTATAGTCCTGTCAAGTAAGGTGCAGATTAAATTGATTTGTAAGACAAATGGGTCTTTGACACAAAATTGGAAATAGTTGTGCTTTGTGTTGCCATTTTTTTTTTTTTTTTTTGAGACAGAGTCTCACTTTCTTGCCTGGGGCGAGTGCCGTGGCGTCGGCCTAGCTCACAGCAACCTCAAACTCCTGGGCTCAAGCGATCCTACTGCCTCAGCCTCCCAAGTAGCTGGGACTAC